>ONZH01019530.1:0-286663 GCA_900303285.1 Rhinella marina
GTTTTACTGAATCTTTTCCTATAAAACTTTAATCTGCTCAGCTCCTCCTGCTGTATAACATTCTATCTATCTATTTACAACAACAAAAAACAAACTCCACGTCACTTCCAGTTAACCCTTTCAACCCCGGGGCTGTTTTCACCTTCCTGCCCAGGCCATTTTTTACTAATCTGACATGTGTCTCTTTATGTGGTAATAACTTTGGAACACTTTAACTTATCCAGACCATTCTGAGATTGTTTTCTCTTCACATATCGTGCTTCATGACAGTAGTAAATTTGTGGCAAAATATTTCATTTTTTTTAATTGCAAATTTCCAAATTTCAATTTCTCTACTTTCAAAATACATAGTAATACCTCCAAAAATAGTTATTATTTTACATTCCCCATATGTCTACTTTATGTTGACATCATTTTATAAATGTCATTTTACTTTTTTAGGACGTGAGAAAGCTTAGAAGTAGAGATGAGCGAGCATACTCGTCCGAGCTTGGTGCTCGTTCGAGTATTAGGGTACTCGTAAGTGCTCGCTGCTCGGACGAGTATCTCGCCATGCTCGAGGAAATGGCAACTTCCGCATCGTGCTTTTTTGGCGCCTAAAAACACAGCCAATCACAAGCCAGGAGACTCTACAGTACACCCAGCATCACGTGGGGCCCTTACATGTCGATAGCAGGGGTTGGCTGGCCTGATCAGGTGACCCTGGAATATACTACCGACAGGCTGCGGCACTCGGCTCAGATGCCGTCTGGATGTCGTTAGGGATAGAGCTGCTGCCTTTCAGGGACAGTGTTAGGGCCTGCATTTAGTTGTCTGTTAGGCAGGGATCACCCACAAAGAACCCAACAGCCCTTCTAAGGGCTAGAAGACATTTTTTTTTTTGTCACTTGGCTGGCTGGCACTAGTAGTGCAGCTATCGTTATATCTAACCCTGTTTTTTTTTTTTATTGTTCTATCTCAGTGATACAAATCCTTTGCACGCAGCACTGTGGAACCATTCTGTGTGTCACAGTTCATCACATTCGCTCCCATCCGTATATACTGTCCAGGTGACACTTTCTGTACGTCACACAATACAACCAAGTCATTTGCTACCAATATCATCTACCGCTTGATCCAGAAAACTCTCTGTGCGACATTTCTCTGGGTCGCAGACTAAATAGCCACCGTTAACAGGGTGTCAGTCAGTCCTACCATAGTTCCTGCACGTTACGTTCCCAAAAAAACAAAATATAAAAAAAAAAAAACTTTTTTCAGTTGTTTTAGCTCAGTGATACAAATCCATTTGACTCAGCTGTGTGTAACCTTTCTGTGTGTCGCAGTTCAGCGCATTCGCTCCCATCCGTATATACTGTCCAGGTGACACTTTCTGTACGTCACACAATACAACCAAGTCATTTGCTACCAATATCATCTACCGCTTGATCCAGAAAATTCTCTGTGCGACATTTGTCTGGGTCGCAGACTAAATAGCCACCGTTAACAGGGTGTCAGTCAGTCCTACCATAGTTCCTGCACGTTACGTTCCCAAAAAAACAAAATATAAAAAAAAAAAAAAAATTTTTCAGTTGTTTTAGCTCAGTGATACAAATCCATTTTACTCAGCTTTGTCACACCTTTCTGTGTTTCACAGTTCAGCACATTCGCTCCCATCCGTATATACTGTCCAGGTGACACTTTCTGTACGTCACACAATACAACCAAGTCATTTGCTACCAATATCATCTACCGCTTGATCCAGAAAACTCTCTGTGCGACATTTCTCTGGGTCGCAGACTAAATAGCCACCGTTAACAGGGTGTCAGTCAGTCCTACCATAGTTCTTGCACGTCACATTCCCAAAAAAAGAAAATATCAAAAAAAAATAAAAAAAAAATTTCAGTTGTTTTAGCTCAGTGATACAAATCCATTTGACTCAGCTGTGTGTAACCTTTCTGTGTGTCCCAGTTCAGCACATTCGCTCCCATCCGTATATACTGTCCAGGTGACACTTTCTGTACGTCACACAATACAACCAAGTCATTTGCTACCAATATCATCTACCGCTTGATCCAGAAAATTCTCTGTGCGACATTTGTCTGGGTCGCAGACTAAATAGCCACCGTTAACAGGGTGTCAGTCAGTCCTACCATAGTTCCTGCACGTTACGTTCCCAAAAAAACAAAATATAAAAAATAATAATTTTTTCAGTTGTTTTAGCTCAGTCATACAAATCTATTTTACTCAGCTGTGTGTAACCTTTCTGTGTGTCACAGTTCAGCACACTCGCTCCAATCCGTATAATCTGTCCAGGTGACACTTTCTGTACGTCACTTAATTCTACCGGACTTAATTTTTTATTTTTTTTTTATCATACACCTATATACAAAAAATGTTGCACCCCAGGGCTAAGGGTCGAGGGCGAGGGCGTGGGCGTGGGCATTCAATTACTGCAGGGGGCAGAGGCCGTGGTTCTGGGCAGGGTGAGACAGTACCCGCTGATGAGGGAGCAGGGGAATTCCGCAGAGCTACACTCCCTAGCTTCATGTCTCAACTTACAGGGACACGTGGTAGAGGACTGTTGAAACCACAACAGTGCGAACAGCTGATCTCGTGGATTGCGGACAATGCTTCAAGTAATTTGTCCACCAGTCAGTCTTCCACGCAGTTCACCCACGTTACCCAAGAAAGCACTCCTATGGCTCCTCCACCTCAACCTCCTTCCCCCCAGTCTGCCCCCTCCCAGGAAAATTTGGAATGCGATCTGGCATACTCTCAGGAACTGTTTTCTGGACCCTTCCCAGAGTCACAAACCACTTCTCAGGTTGCTGCTGACCTCATTCCCAATGCCCAAGTTTTCCAACTGTCGCAGTCTGTGGGTGATGATGATGATGATGACAATGTTGACTTAGTGGAAGAAGTTTGTAAAGAGGTGTTGGACGATGAGGAGACACGGTTGTCAGACAGTGGTGAAGTTGTTGTTAGGGGAGGAATTCCGAGGAGGGAGAAGACTGAGGAATCAGAGGATGACGAGGTGACGGACCCAAGCTGGGTTGATAAGCCGAGTGAAGACAGTGCTTCTGAGGCGGAGGCGAGTGCTGCACCAGAACAGGTTGTAAGAGGCAGTGGTGTGGCCAGAGGGAGAAGCAGGGCCAGAGCTGGTGCATCAGCAGCAACTGTTCCACGTGGTGAAGCTCCCGTGGCGAGGCCTAGATGTTCGCAAGTCTGGAGGTTCTTTAAAGAAAGTGAGGATGACCGACGGACTGTGGTGTGCAACCTGTGCCACACCAGTATCAGCAGGGGTGCCACCACTACTAGCCTAACCACCACCAGCATGCGCAGGCATATGAGTGCTAAACACCCCACTCAATGGAACCAAGGCCGTTCACCACCTCGTGCGGGTCACACCACTGCTCCTTCCCCTGTGTCACTCGCTGCCTCTGCTAGTCAACCCCCGCGTCACTCGCTGCTCTGCTCACCCCTGCCAGGACCCCGGCACGAGCGCCTCCCGCCGGAAAACCACACCTTCGCCTCCACGATCCTCCACAGCGTCCACCAACGTGTCCCAGCGCAGCGTTCAGCTGTCTTTACAGCAGACGCTGGAGCGCAAGAGGAAATACAGTTCCACCCACCCACATGCCCAAGCCCTCAACGTCCACATCTCCAAATTGCTTAGCCTGGAGATGCTGCCCTATAGGCTGGTAGAGACTGAGGCCTTTCGCAATCTCATGGCGGTGGCTGCCCCTCGGTATTCGGTCCCCAGCCGCCACTATTTTTCCCGATGTGCCATCCCAGCCCTACACCAGCACGTGTCACAGAACATCATCCGTGCCCTGACCAACGCTGATTCTGAGAAGGTCCACCTAACCACGGACACGTGGACAAGTGCTGCCGGGCAGGGACACTATATCTCACTGACGGCACATTGGGTTAACTTGGTGGAGGCTAGGACCGAGAATGACCCTGGGGCCGCTCATGTACTGCCCACACCGAAGATTGCGGGGCCTACCTCGGTCACGGTCTCTCAGACGTACTATGCCTCCTCCTCCTCCTCCGACCCCTCCTCCTCCTCCACCGAATTACCATCCGTGGGCACGGCGCCTTCAGTCGCTAGCTCTAGGCGCCGCTGCAGTGCCGTGGGTAAGCGCCAGCAGGCGGTGCTCAAACTGCTGAGCTTAGGTGACAAAAGGCACACCGCCCAAGAGCTGTTACAGGGCATCACGGCGCAGACCGATGTGTGGCTGGCACCGCTGAACCTCAAGCCAGGCATGGTTGTGTGTGACAACGGGCGTAACCTGGTGGCGGCTCTGCAACTCGGCAGACTGACACATGTGCCATGCCTGGCCCACGTGTTCAATCTTATAGTTCAGCGGTTCCTCAAGACATACCCCAATCTGTCTGATTTGCTCACCAAGGTGCGCCGCATCTGTGCGCATTTCCACAAGTCGAGCACAGATGCTGCCACTCTCAGGGCAGTGCAGCGCCGCCTACAACTGCCCGCTCACCGACTGTTGTGCGACGTGCCCAAGAGATGGAATTCCACATTAAACATGTTATCCAGAGTTTACCAGCAGCGCAGAGCGATTGTAGACTGCCAGATGTCATCTTCCACCAGAACTGGTAGTCAGGTCTCTCAGATTCCTCAAGTCTACAATGAGGAGTGGACGTGGATGTCTGATATCTGCCAGGTGTTGAGCAACTTTGAGGAGTCAACACAGATGGTCAACGGCGATGCCGCCATTATCAGCCTCACCATCCCGCTGCTTTGCCTGTTGAAAAACTCACTGCTCAGCATCAAGTCGGATGCTTTGCGCTTGTCACCAGAGACGGTGGAGGAAGATACGTCGCTTGATAGCCAGAGCACCCTCCGGTCTGTTTCTCAGCGCGTATCGGAGGAGGGGGATGAGGATGAGGAGGAAGAGGAGGAGAATGTCGGCGAGACAGTAGAGGGTACCAGTGCTCAGTCCTTAACTCTTGAGCGTGTATGGGCTGAAGAGGAGGACTTGGAGGAGGAGGAGGAGGAGGAGGAGGAAATGGAGAGTCAGGTCAGTGAGGAGAGGGAATTCTTGCGTGTTGGGACTCTGGCGCACATGGCAGACTTCATGTTAGGCTGCCTATCCCGTGACCCTCGTGTTAGAAGAATTTTTTCAAACACCGATTACTGGGTGTTCACTCTCCTGGACCCACGGTACAAGCAGAACCTTTCCACTCTCATCCCTGCAGAGGAAAGGAGTATGAGAATGAATAGGTATCAACAGGCCCTGGTGCACAAGCTGAAACAATTCTTCCCATCTGATGCCGCTAGCGGCAGAGGGCATGGTTCTGTGGGCTAAGTAGTGGGGGAGAGGAGCAGAGCAAGCAGCTTGTCCAGCACTGGCAGGGGAACGCTCTCCAAGGCCTTTGCCAGTTTTATGTCACCCCAGCAAGACACTGTCACCTGTCCCCAGTCTAGGCAGAGTAGGGGGGAGCTGTACAGAAAGATGGTGAGGGAGTACCTAGCTGACCATACCAACGTCCGTAGCGATCACTCTGCTCCATACAACTACTGGGTTTCAAAGCTGGACACGTGGCCTGAACTGGCGCTGTACGCCTTGGAGGTGCTGGCCTGCCCTGCCGCTAGCGTTCTGTCAGAGCGGGTATTCAGTGCAGCTGGTGGCGTCATCATAAGCGTACACGCCTGTCAACTGACAGCGCTGACAGGCTGACGCTTATTAAAATGAACAAAGCCTGGATTTCACGGGAATTCAAATCTCCTCCAGGGGAAAGCAGCTAAAGATTTAAATAACTTATGTATCCGATTCCTCCTCTCTACTCCTCCTCCTACTCCTCCTCCTCCTCCATATCGTCTTTGCCTAATGCTGACCCAAAAAATGCCATTTTTTAGAGGTCCAACTGGCGCTCTTTTAGCACAATTTTTCAGGAGGGCCCCCTACAGGCCCTCTCTTCAAACAATTTTTCAGGAGGGCCCCCCTACAGGCCCTCTATTCAAACAATTTTTCCAGAGGTCCACCTACAGGCCCTCTCTTCAAACAATTTTTCAGGAGGGCCCCCTACAGGCCCTCTATTCAAACAATTTTTCAGGAGGGCCCCCTACAGGCCCTCTATTCAAACAATTTTTCCAGAGGTCCACCTAAAGGCCCTCTATTCAAACAATTTTTCCAGAGGTCCACCTACAGGCCCTCTATTCAAACAATTTTTCAAGAGGTCCACCTACAGGCCCTCTCTTCAAACAATTTTTCCGGAGGGCCCCCTACAGGCCCTCTATTCAAACAATTTTTCCGGAGGTCCACCTACAGGCCCTCTCTCCAATTCCAGTTCCAAGTTTTATTTGCGCATACTGCATACATTTTTATTTTTGGGATAGGTGTGAAAAATAATATTACTTGCGAATCTATATTGCCCAACATTGGATACGGTAGCAAGTAGAAGACCAAACACATGCTGCTCACAGGGTTCAGCAAATTCCTTGTCCACAATGTCAAGGAGGACGAGGTTCTGTGGATGAGCAACAAGTCCTTCTGTACTGAAATCGCTGACAAAGTCTCCATCTAAGAAGCTACAGACCATTGTGGAGAGAGCGGCACAGCTCGCCATCAAAGTGAGGAACCCCAACGCCAGACTGCGCAGAGAAGATAACGAATAAATATCTCTGTGGTTATTTTTGCTAAATAAAAGTTAAATAAACCCCCCAAAAAATTCATCTGTTAATGTGCCTGATCCACCCAAGTTGAATCTGTCCCATCATGAGAAAGTCCCCCCCAAGGAGTCCCCACTGTAACTTGCTTCCCATACAACTACCTCACCCCCCGACACCTGTGTCTCGCCATTGTCCACCACCTCCTCAGACAACACTGGTAAATCCACACTGTCAGCACACGGAAACAGCAACAGGTCTTGCGAATTGGGGCAGAGAATGTTCTGGGCTAGCACATCAGGGAAGGGGTGACTATGGGGTTCCAGGGAGTACGTGACCACATGCAATATCCATAAGTTATGCCACACTTGATCTAGCTCATAATTTACGACTGTACCGGTTGATGCTAAATTTTTAAGTTGGGGTCCTGCGTCTTCATTCTAAATACATCCGGCTGTTGTCACCACCACACATGCTAGCCCAGGGGGCACTCCTCTGGCTCTTCCAGCGAAACCTCCTTGCCCCACCCTGCCCCCCCCCACCTACAGGCCCACTCTACAAACAATTTAGCCGGATAGGGGACGTATCCGAAGTTGTACTCATGTTTGTTTTTGTTCTTCTTTTATCTGCCTCCTGACCTGTGATAGGCAGAGCATGGACACGTCCCCTTAGCTGCAGTGGGAAAGACACTCCCCTGGCCAGAGCAAGCTCTTTTTCCCTTTTCCGTGTTTGAAATATCCATTAAATATAGGGTCCCAAGATAGGGGACGTATACGGTATTAAACTGAGAAGAATCGATACTGCACCGGCTGATGCTAGAGTATTTCCAATTGCATTCCGGCTGTTGTCACCACCACACACGCTAGCCCAGGGGGCACTCCTCTGGCTCTTCCAGCGAAACCTCCTTGCCCCACCCACCTACAGGCCCACTCTACAAACAATTTAGCCGGATAGGGGACGTATCCGAAGTTGTACTCATGTTTGTTTTTGTTCTTCTTTTATCTGCCTCCTGACCTGTGATAGGCAGAGCATGGACACGTCCCCTTAGCTGCAGTGGGAAAGACACTCCCCTGGCCAGAGCAAGCTCTTTTTCCCTTTTCCGTGTTCGACAAAAACCATTAAATATAGGGGACGTATACGGTATTAAACTGAGAAGAATTGATACCATACGGGTTAAAGCAACAGTTTTCCCCAATCCATCCAGCTGTTGTCACCACCACACACACTAGCCCAGGGGGCACTCCTCTGGCTCTTCCAGCGAAACCTCCTTCCCCCCCACATGCCCTCTCTCCAAACATTTTCCCGGGTAGGGGGACGTATTAGATATTGTACTGATTCTGAATTGCCTCCTGCAATAGACGGGAATTGAACCAGATCAATTGCTTGGGAAGTAGCTATGCTCACCACTATACCACCAGCAGGCACAGCAACTGATAAGAACAGATACTAAACTTGATTTCAGCTGCAGTGCCAGCATGAGCAGTGGTGTCACCTGCAGGTGGTGATGGACCTTCGTTGCACCTAGTTGGGTGCTTCCCTAACATGTGATGGGTATTTGCCTCGCCTTTCTTGGTCTGGGTGAGCACAATTGCCATGAGGGTAACCACCAGGCTGTTGCCTTAGAATTTGGGGTAATGGTGGGATTAGGCAGCCTCAGAGGCATCCATGCATGCTGCCCCATCTGTTTCCTGTCCATTTCCGTCGTGTTTCCATCATTTTCTGAGGTTTCCAGGTTTTCACCCAGCCTTCCCTAGGCAGAGCCTTGGTCCCCCGCAAAAATGCTCGAGTCTCCCATTGACTTCAATGGGGTTCGTTATTCGAAACGAGCACCCGAGCATTGGGAAAAGTTCGACTCGAATAACGAGCACCCGAGCATTTTAGTGCTCGCTCATCTCTACTTAGAAGTCATTTTTCAAATTTTCAAAAAAATTTCCAAAACCATTTTTTTAAGCACCAATTCATATATAAAGTGATTTTGAGGGGCTTACATAATGGAAACCACCCATAAATGACCCCATTTTAGAAACTACACCCCTCAAATTATTTAAAACTGACGTTACAAACTTTGTTAACCCTTTAGGTGTTCTACAATAATTAAAAGAAAATGGAGGCGAAATTTCAGCATTTTATGCAGATTTTTCATGTTAATCAATTTTTTCTTGCAACACATCCAGGATTAACAGCAAACTAAACCTCAATATACATTACTCTTATTCTGCAGTTTACAGAAATACCCCATATGTGGTGGTAAACTGCTCTATGGGCATGTGGCAGTGGTCAGAAGGAAAGGAGCGCCATACAGATTTTGGAGGTAGATTTTGCTAGAATGGTTTTTAGGTATCATTTTGTAATTGAGAGACCCTGACGTACCCCTAGAGCGGAAACCCTCAAAAAGTGACCCCATTTTGGAAACTACACCCTTCAAAGAATATATTAAGGGGGGTACTGACCACATTGACCCCCTAAGCGTTTTAAGGAATTTGGAAACACTTGGCTATGAAAATGAAAAGTTTCATTTCTTCTAATAAAATGTTGCTTTAGCCCCAAATTTTTCATTTTCACAAGGGCTAACAGGAGAAAAAGCACCCCATAATTTGTTTCCCATTTTCTCCTGAATACGGCAACACCCCATATGTGGTGGTAAACTGTTGTGGGGACACATGGCAGGACTCAGAACGGAAGGAGTACCATATAGATTTCGCAACACAGATTTTGAAGGATTGGTTTGCGGGTGCCATTGGTTTTTATTTTTTAAGTTATTGTCTTATGTGGGGTAAATACACATTTTTGATCGCCTGCTATTACACTTTTTGTAAGAGAAGGTGACCACAAAATGGCTTTTTTGGCACTGTTTTTTTTTTTCTACTGAGTTCACATGGCGGGGTGGATCATGTGATATTGTTATAGAGCCGGTCGATATGGACGCGGCGATATCTAATATGTCTACTTTTATTTTTTCCCTTTTTTTACAATTTTTTTTAACTTTATTTTGGGAAAATGGCGCTTTCTTTTTTTATTTGAAACTTTTATTTATTTATTTTTTTTAAATGTATTTTTTAACTTTTTTACCACACTTTTTTTTCACTTTTGGGGGTCTGATCCCATTTACAATGCATTACAATACTTCTGTATTGTAATGCATTGGCTGTAAGTGTATTACACACAGTAATACACTTACAGCTTGCTTCCTGTGAGATCCAGGGGGCTGGATCTCACAGGCTTTCGTAGATGGCAGCCGGATGCCTAAGGAAGGCATCGGGCTGCCATCCAAGCCATCGGGTCCCTGTCACAGCAGCGCGGGGACCCGATGGACTCCCCCTCCCGCACCAAGGATCGCATGTGCCACGGTCAGCGCTGACCGCGGCACATTGAGGGTTAATACGCCGGCATCGGTGTTTTCACTGATGCCGGCACATACAGCAGGGGTCCGGCTACTGGGCACAGCCGGTCCCCCGTAATACTCGGCACTCGGCGGGAAGGGGTTAAAGTAAAAATGTAGAGTGTTCTTTTAATCACCAGATAGCGAAGTTTCACTCCTCTTACTGGGACTTTTCGAAAGCAGTTTGTACCTTAACTGGAAGTACCATGGAGTTTGTTTTTTGTTGCTGTCTTTAGTTGGTGGATCACAGGGGCGGACTGGGAACTTAAAGTGGCCCTGGAAAAATACTAACTATAAGTTTTATAGTTGGGTCCAAATTGATGGAAGGCAGGGCCAGCACTATCATATTGTGGCACATTATACCACCCTAAAGGAGCCAAATACCATAGTCCATCACAAAATACTGCCAGCAGCACAAAATACATCCCCAAAAACTTCCACTGGTCGACTGTGAGGAGGGCTCAGGTGGCCCCCTGGGCATCGGCCCACCGGGAAATTTCCCTGTAAGGTCTAAGACCATTTCGCCCCATGGTGGATCGCCTCTTCAGCCACTGGCACTCCGCAATTACCTACATATCACTGTGCTGCCCATAACATTTTTTTCTCTATCTATCTATCTATCTATCTATCTATCTATCTATCTATCTATCTATCTAAATATCTATTTGTCTATCCCTAAAATATTACATTTATTATAGGAATCCAACTACTTTGGTGTATTTCTGCAGTTATTTTTTATAGCTATTATATCTATCTATCTATCTATCTATCTATCTATCTATCTATCTATCTATCTGTCTATCTGTCCATCTGTCTCTCTATCTATGTCTGTCTACCTATCTGTCTGTTTGTCTATCCATCTATCAATTCCTAATATTTTAGTAATAAATATAAAAAAATATAATAAAAATATTTTATATGGTAGAATATTTCAGGTAGAATATGTAATTTTACTCGTTTTAGTAATATTAATACAGAAATATATAATCTGATTTTCTCATCCCAAAATAAAACCAAAAAGTTGACATTTGTTAACATTTTTTATTTTTGAAAGGAATTGGAAGAATGAGAACAAAGCATGATTCAGAGCAAGAATAAATTTGACCTACCTGACAGAACTTTTACTGGAAGAATTACCCACTGTTCACAATGCATCTGCAAAGGATGACAAAAGCATTGAATCGTGTAGTCTTCATGCTGTGTAATATGAATGCATTGTGACCCTTTCAAGATTACACATAACCCTGCCAACTAGCCTGGGATGTAAGTCAGGGGGGTTTAATCTTCGTTTTAGAGAATTTATTTTCTATTACCAGCCTTCTATATCCTTCAATAGTAACAAGAAGGGGTCATTTAGAAAACTTCTTTTATCACATTCTAAATGTTCAGACGTCAGAAGGTTTAAGAATATTCACTGATGTTCATTTATGAATATCATTATACAATTAACATATAGATTTCCTTTTCACCTACATAAAAGTAGAGTAAGGGTACAGCCACATTTTTCTGCGTGCAGTTTTGGAAGCCAAATCCAGGAGTGAATGTAAAAAAAGTTGTATCTGTCCTGTATATTCAAAACTGTATCTGGGAACCCGACCCTGTAACTGTACTCTGAAGTTGGTAATAGTTTGGTGTCCTTAAATAGCACTTCTTCAGAAATAAAACCCATATTTTAGACAACAGCTGTTGTTCACAATTCTGGTTGCGCTTAGAAACCGACAACCTTATATCAAGACAGACACACTCCTAAACGCACAATTTGGTATCTGTACTACAATTTAAATCTTAGTCATGTCATTGTGTTACAAGCAACCCATTTGTCTGGAACTGACACTGATGTCTGTGCAGCCCTCTAAGAATACCAGTTGATTACAGATCTATGGAATGAGCATCCTGACTGCTCATAGATGGTCCTGCTTAATTAAAAGATTAAAAGGGTGCAATTCTATTTAAAGACAATGTATCAAATATATATTAGTGTTGAACCGAGGAAAAAAGGGGAGGGCCCCACATCATTTTTTTATTTAATTATTTTTGAAAAAAATGGCGTGGGGTCCCCCCTTTTTTCCTTCTCCAGCCAGATACAACCAGCAGCGGCAGCCTGGCACTACCAGGGTGGGAAGGGATGCGGTTATTGGCCTTTCCCAGCCTAACAGTAACAGCCTGCCGCTGCCCCAGAACCGGACCCTCAATTTAGAAGGTCCAGTCCTGCGGGTACCTGGCTCTTCCCGACAGCCCTGGTGGCGGTGGGTGCCGAGCTAATAGATGTTGGGGTTAGTGCTGGCCATACCGGCAAGCACTAAGCCCAGTATTAGTAATCAGGGCCGTCTGTAGATAGCCGTGATTACTAAAACTGCAGTGTGGAAAAAACACACACACACACTTATAAAATATTTTATTGAAATGAATACTCCCCCAGACCCCTGTTTGACCATTTTATTTAAAAAATAAAAAAGCTGGTCCGACGTAATCCAACAAATCCGACGTAGTCCTCTGCATTCATGATCCTGAAAAATAGAAAACAAACAAACAAACAAACAAACACAAACCACTTACCTCCTCAGGCTTCTTCTTTGTAGTAATTCCTCCCGTCCAGCAGGTGGCGCTGTGGTAAAACTTACCACTCTGCGCGCCGTCTTCCTGCTGGACGGGAGGAGGGAGCTGCCAGGGAAGGTAAGTAGTGTCTCTGTCTGTCTTTGTACTTTTTAAAAAAAAATTTGGGTACTTGTGTAAACCAGGCATCTTCCGAGCGGGGGGTGCCTGGTTTACTCCCATAGACTTCAATAATGCTCGGGTGCTCGGCCGAGCACTCGAGCACCCCTGAGTGCTCAGCCAGAGCACCCGAGTGTACGAGCACCTGGGTGCGCGATCATCACTAATATATATATATATATATATATATATATATATATATATATATATATATAAATTGTGGGGAATCGCTCTGGTAGGCAGGGTAAGCGGACGCAGAACAGAGGCACAAAAACAGTTCTTAATCCAACTGCAGTGTTTTATTCACACACGCAGGTATCACAGTACATCAAAAACAACTTCACCTGAGTTGAAAGTCCTGGTGCTAATTCACACCATGCTGCAGGTTCTGCATAAAGAGTCCATTTATAGGAACAAAATCCCCCTGTCCTCCCAGACAGGTATTCAGCCTTCATCCAGGCCCCAGCCTTCTCTCTCTGCTGTAGTTTGGCTGGCTTTTTAAAGTAGCTTGGTGTCAGCAAAGCCTGGACCGGCACTTACAATCCAGTCCGATGCTTGACTTCACCTGGCTGTTAATCAGCCCAGCAGCACATGCTGGGAGGAAAATACCTTCCCTCCAGTTTTTCAATGTGTCACAATATATACAGAGTGGGCCATTAAACACCTAAATAAAGTGGGAATGGTTGGTGATATTAACTTCCTGTTTGTGGCACATTAGTATATGGGAGGGGGGAAACTTTTCAAGATGGGTGGTGACCATGGCGGCCATTTTGAAGTCGGCCATTTTGGATCCAGTGGGAAGAGGGTCATGTGACACATCAAATGTATTGAGGATTTCACAAGAAATACAATGTTGTGCTTGGTTTTAACATAACTTTATTCTTTCATGAATTATTTACAAGTTTCTGATCACTTATAAAATGTGTTCAAAGTGCTGCCCATTGTGTTGGATTGTTAATGCAACCCTTTTCTCCCACTCTTCACACACTGATAGCAACACCACAGAAGAAATGCTAGCACAGGATTATATATATATATACACTCACCGGCCACTTTATTAGGTACACCATGCTAGTAACGGGTTGGACCCCCTTTTGCCTTCAGAACTGCCTCAATTCTTCGTGGCATAGATTCAACAAGGTGCTGGAAGCATTCCTCAGAGATTTTGGTCCATATTGACATGATGGCATCACACAGTTGCCGCAGATTTGTCGGCTGCACATCCATGATGCGAATCTCCCGTTCCACCACATCCCAAAGATGCTCTATTGGATTGAGATCTGGTGACTGTGGAGGCCATTTGAGTACAGTGAACTCATTGTCATGTTCAAGAAACCAGTCTGAGATGATTCCAGCTTTATGACATGGCGCATTATCCTGCTGAAAGTAGCCATCAGATGTTGGGTACATTGTGGTCATAAAGGGATGGACATGGTCAGCAACAATACTCAGGTAGGCTGTGGCGTTGCAACGATGCTCAATTGGTACCAAGGGGCCCAAAGAGTGCCAAGAAAATATTCCCCACACCATGACACCACCACCACCAGCTTGAACCGTTGATACAAGGCAGGATGGATCCATGCTTTCATGTTGTTGACGCCAAATTCTGACCCTACCATCCGAATGTCGCGGCAGAAATCGAGACTCATCAGACCAGGCAACGTTTTTCCAATCTTCTACTGTCCAATTTCGATGAGCTTGTGCAAATTGTAGCCTCAGTTTCCTGTTCTTAGCTGAAAGGAGTGGCACCCGGTGTGGTCTTCTGCTGCTGTAGCCCATCTGCCTCAAAGTTCGACGTACTGTGCGTTCAGAGATGCTCTTCTGCCTACCTTGGTTGTAACGGGTGGCAATTTGACTGTTGCCATTCTATCAGCTCGAACCAGTCTGCCCATTCTCCTCTGACCTCTGGCATCAACAAGGCATTTCCGCCCACAGAACTGCCGCTCACTGGATGTTTTTTCTTTTTCGGACCATTCTCTGTAAACCCTAGAGATGGTTGTGCGTGAAAATCCCAGTAGATCAGCAGTTTCTGAAATACTCAGACCAGCCCTTCTGGCACCAACAACCATGCCACGTTCAAAGGCACTCAAATCACCTTTCTTCCCCATACTGATGCTCGGTTTGAACTGCAGGAGATTGTCTTGACCATGTCTACATGCCTAAATGCACTGAGTTGCCGCCATGTGATTGGCTGATTAGAAATTAAGTGTTAACGAAGTGAAGTTACCTATAAGGTATATATATATATATATATATATATATATATATATATATATATTCTAACGAGGGTGCTATTTACCCTTAAAACTTCTCTCATACATAACACAATAAGGCAAGCAGACAGGCAAAGCAAATATTTTATTAATAGAATCAGGACAGCTGAACTAGTACCTTGGAACCAAAGCCGAGTTTGGTTTCGAATTTTAAAGTGGTTTTAAAAATCAACAACTAAATAACTTTGTGAATAACTTACTTCGGCTCATTAGAGTCCATACATTCTAATATTATTGTGAAGTTTTGAACAAAGCAACTTTGGATTAGACATTCGAAGTCTCTATGGGACAATGGATCAAAAGATCCTGGGTTCTAGCCCCCTAAGGGCTTTATTGTTAAAAAAACACTAAAAAAACCTAATAAAACATTAAAAGTTTAAATCACCCCTTTTACCAATTTTACATATAAAAATTTGTAAAAAAAAAAAAAAATGAACATATCGGGTATCACCACATCCAAAACAGTCTGAACTATTAAAATATTTTAAAAAATTAACTGTGTAGTGAGCGCTGTAATAGAGAAAAAAATGAAAAACACACGATTCACTGTTTTTAGTCACCTTTCCCCCCATAAAAAATGGAATAACAGTGATCAAAAAGTCATACATACCACAAAAATGCTAATAATAAAAGCTATAGTTTGTCCGAAAAAAAAAACAAGCCCTCAAACATCTCTGTAGACCGAAATATAAAAAGTTATGGCTGTCAGAAAATAGCGATGCAGTACCAGTGACAGTAGAGGCCCCATGACAGAATGCGGACGGTGGCAACAGCAGTAGTGGCGCACAAGATGCTGGCAGATCACAGTAGTAGCAGAACCCAACAACAGCAGTGTGATAGCAAGGGTCAGTGCTATGCATATCCTCGTAAAAATGTAACATTTATATATCAGTAGGCCAAGAAGCCCCATTGTAGGAATGGCAGTATAGGCAGCAGACAGGTGGCATCAGGTGGGTGACAGCATCAGAATTGTGGCAGCAGCACATTGCCAGAAGTAACCGCCCATTTTGCAGAAGGTTTCAGTGTGGCAGCACACTACAGTGTGATCATTAGTGGCAGAATGATCTATTCTGTTGAATCAGGCACTGGTGTCTGGAAATCCTGGTTGATCCATGCCTGATTCAATTTTATGAAGGTTAGTCTCTCAACATTTTTAAAGGCTTAGGGGTAACTATTCCCCCCGCTGCACTGAATACCCGCTCTGATACCACACTACAGGCCAGGAAGGAAAGCACGCCCATAGCAAACTCGTCCACTTCAAGTTTGCATTCCCAGTGGTCCAGGGGATCTTCGATCTTCAAAACTGTTTATCATAGACTTACATTGCTGCTTATGGAGCTAGTGCTGCTCCTGGCGCCCTACCCACCAGTCATGGCAGTGGAGCATGAGCACAGAGGTTCTCCCTGGTCTGATCTTCCCGAGGACAGCCAATAGCACTCGTAGACATCGACCAACCGACTAGGCAGAATGTCTCTATAATAGTCCATTTTTTAATCCCTCTAAGAAAGACCAGTAACGAGAGTCTAACAATGTGGACAGCTAGTAGTCAGCCAAATCCTGACAATGCGGCTGTTACTATGAAAACAAGAAAGCATGTATCTGGCCATTTGGACTCCCTCCCTGGGGGGCATCCCTGCCCTGATCTCCACTGCATATTGCCATAGTCTGTCAGGGTCATCTGCATCGTTTTTGTTCTCACCCTCTAGCTTCCCATACTCCTTCTGCTCTTCTCCTGTCGCATGGGCAGATAAACCACCTAGTTGTCTATAAAAGTCCTGGGTGTTTATGTCCTCCTCCTCGTCCCCATCCCCATCTGCTAGCTTATCCTTCTCAGTGCTCTAGTTTTTTTGTAATAATAAAACTGAAAAGTGGGGCATGCAAAATTATTCGGCCCATTTACTTTCAGTTCAGAAAACTCACTCCAGAAGTTCATTGAGGATCTCTGAATGATCCAATGTTGTCCTAAATGACTGATGAAGATAAATAGAATCCACCTGTGTGTAATCAAGTCTCCGTATAAATGCACCTGCTCTGTGATAGTCTCAGGGTTCTGTTTAAAGCACAGAGAGCATCATGAAGACCAAGGAAGACACCAGGCAGGTCCGTGATACTGTTGTGGAGAAGTTTAAAGCCGGATTTGGATACCAAAAGATTTCCCAAGCTTTAAACATCCCAAGGAGCACTGTGCAATCGATCATATTGAAATTGAAGGAGTATTGGACCACTGCAAATCTACCAAGACCCGGCCGTCCCTCTAAACTTTCATCTCAAACAAGGAGAAGACTGATCAGAGATGCAGCCAAGAGGCCCATGATCACTCTGGATGAACTACAGAGATCTACAGCTGAGGTGGGAGAGTCTGTCCATAGGACAACAATCAGTCGAACACTTCACAAATCTGGCCTTTATGGAAGAGTGGCAAGAAGAAAGCCATTTCTCAAAGATATCCATAAAAAGTCTCATTTACAGTTTGCCACAAGCCACCTGGGAGACACACCAAACATGTGTAAGAAGGTGCTCTGGTCAGATGAAACCAAAATCAAACTTTTTGGAAACAATGCAAAACAATATGTTTGGCGTAAAGGCAACACAGCTCATCACCCTGAACACACCATCCCCACTGTCAAACATGGTGGTGGCAGCATCATGGTTTTGGCCTGCTTTTCATCAGCAGGGACAGGGAAGATGGTTAAAATTGATGGGAAGATGGATGGAGCCAAATACAGAACCATTCTGGATGAAAACCTGTTGGAGTCTGCAAAAGACCTGAGACTAGGACAGAGATTTATCTTCCAACAAGACAATGATCCCAAACATAAAGCAAAATCTACAATGGAATGGTTCAAAAATAAACGTATCCAGGTCTTAGAATGGCCAAGTCAAAATCCAGACCTCAATCCAATTGAGAATATATGGAAAGAGCTGAAAACTGCTGTTCACAAACGTTCTCCATCCAACCTCAAAGAGCTAAAGCTGTTTTGCAAGGAAAAATGGGCAAGAATTTCAGTCTCTAGATGTGCAAAACTGATAGAGACATACCCCAAGTGACTTGCAGCTGTAATCGCAGCAAAAGGTGGCGCAACAAAGTATTAATGCAAGGGGGCCGAATAATTTTGCACGCCCCACTTTTCAGTTTTATTATTACAAAAAAAGTTTAAATGATCCAATAAATTTTGTTCCACTTCACAATTGTGACCCACTTGTTGATTCCAAAAATTTAAAATGTTATATCTTTTTGTTTGAAACCTGAAATGTGGCAAAAGGTTGAAAAGTTCCAGGGGGCCGAATACTTTCGCAAGGCACTGTAGCTGTGCGTGCTCCTCCTCTCATTAGATGCTTGACTGCACAAAGAGTTACAGTTAGAAGTAGCAGCACATTATATGTGCAGGGTCTGCGGTCCTAAATGTAGATAGGTTTAGAATAGGTCCAGTCTGACTGATACCTGATAGGCGGGCACAGATGTGTTTTGAGCAAAATATATTAGCTAAGAATCTAATATTTTATCTTATCAGTATGAGGGCTTAGGCTGTTTTTACACTAGCGGCAGCACGGATCCGGCGGGTGAAGGCTCCCGCTGGATCCGTGCTGCCGCAGTGAGCACGGTTCCGGCCCCACACGTGTCAGACACTGTCTCACTGTATCTTACCTGTCCCAGCAGCTCTGTACACCACAGGAGGAGGAGGACGGCACGCACAATGGAAGGGAAGGGAAGATTCCCCACAGCGCCCCCTGCTGGAGGGAGGATGGAGCTGTGGAAAAACTGCAAGGTGACGGATCCGTCATAAACTCCATTGAAAGTCAATGGAGGACGGATTCGTTTACTATTGTGTCACACCGAACGGATCCGTCCCCATTAACTTGCATTGGGGATCATTCCGGATTCGTCTTGGTGCGGATGCCCAGACCGGAGAGCAAACCGCAGCATGTTGCGGTTTGCTTTCCGGTCTGGAGACTGAAGAGAACTGAACGGAATGCATTTAGGAGCATTGACAATGAATGGGGACAAAACTGAAGCGTTTTATTCCGGTATTGAGCCCCTATGACGCAGCTCAATATCGGAATTTGTAAACGCTAGTGTGAAAGTACCCTTAGTCTATATACTATATTTGCATCTACTATGTTATTGCATTATTTTCATTGATTTCTGTGATTTTTGGCCTCCTCAAAGGGCCTGAGCAAATGGCATGTGTCACGCACGAGCTGCCACTGGCTAATGTGAAAGGTACACCAGGGAATAAATAATCTGCAGCATTAAGAAATCATTGACCTCCCTCCTCTGCTCATACAGTATAACATAGGGAGCGTGGCGTTCCAACAGGTGGAAACGTTGCATATCAGGCATGTTTTGCATGGTAACCGTGGCTGAAGTGCATGCACAGTTTCCTGGACATTTTTAATATCTCAATTCAGAGCAGTTTATCTGCAGTTCAGTGGAAGACTTGAGGAATCGGGTGAAAAGATTGAAGACATGTGCCATGCAGGGCATATGGGTCAGCCGCCCCTGACACAATACAGACAAAATGTTCTTCCTGTTGTCATGGTTTCTATCTCCAGTTAGAGAGGAGACAGCCAGTGTTGGATTTCTTTATTGATGACACCGAGCAGTTCTTCCCCGGCATGGCCAGGCTGACGAATCACGTGATAATGCCTAGCTTTACATAGGTTATATGCCGAAGGACCACTGTGAACTGTGTCTAGAAAGGAGGATGAGGAGGCAGAGGAGGACATTGGTGCAGAAATCCCAGCATTACAAAGTGGAGGTGGCATTGCCATCACCTGGCCAAGTTGCTAGTGTCCCTTGCATGGAAACACATTTACTCAGTGGGCTGTGAACGACACATATTGTTCTTGACCATAGTTACAACACCATACGTTAGTGCTGGCGGTAACTCTACCTGACACTGACAGCCCAAGGACTGGTTCACCTTCTGCTCAACATATATGTGCAGGGCTAGTACAGCTTTTTTAGAAACTCTCCACCTTGGCTGGCGAGAAGCCATCAGTTCTCTAAAATGTGCAGAGTCAACTACATGAAAAGGGAGGTACTGTAGTACCAGCAACTTGTCCAGGTGCACGTTCAGCTTCTGCGTCATTGGATGAGTGCATGCACAATGTTGTCTTTTTGCAATTGCCTTGTTGATCACCTGCTGATCTTGACGAGTGCTGATGGTTTGTGAGGGGGTGCAAGCCGGTGAGAGATGCAGTGGTTGCTGCATCAAGCTGTAAGACTAAATGAGTGGCACAGTATTCCCATGCTACTTTATGGTGATGCTCCATCTGTTGATGCAGGGCCATTGTGCCAACATTAGCATACTGGGCATACCTCACCTTCTTCTCACTCATCCTGCATACCGCCAGGCTAATTTTCCCCAGTGACTTGGTGAAACGTTCTCACACTGGCAAGTATGGCATTTTCCTTCCACTACTGCATGATGCCTTCCTGACGCTGCTTTCTGCTAGTGTGTGTTTCTCACAGGTAGCCTCCTGAGTAGCAGATGTTGTACCCCTCCCACGTTTGGCTCCAGATCTCACACTGATTCCACCCTGCTGTCTCATGGGCATGCTGCCACTTTCACCTCCTGATGATGATGATGATGATGTCCCCTTTTCACCCGGCTCCCACGTGCAATCGGCTACATCATAATCTACAAATGTTTGTCACTTGTGTCACCCTCACCAGTCTCTTGCACACCTCCTTGACCTCTCACAACATGTGCTCCCACCCAACTGACATTATCGGTAGTTGCACACCTAAAGGAGTCCACAGCGGACTCTCCTCCAAGTATGGGCTGGCCGGTAACTGTTGACTGTCCTCACAAAGCTCATTGTCACTTAAAAGCGAAGCAGAGCTGGTGGCTATCATTACTTGGCTAGCAGAAGGAGCAGCAAAAGCAAGAGGTAGGTTCAGGACAGGTGAGTGCATTGAGCAGGGGCGGACACAGACAGCAGAGGGCCCCTGTGCAAAGATTGTGCCTGGGCCCCCCCAATCCCTATGCCAAATTCTCAACTTAACCTATTCCCTCCTAACATTCAATACAGCAATACAAAACATAGGAAAAGGCTACTTTCACACCTGAAGCACTACGATCCGGCTGGCCACAAACCACAGCATGCAGCAGTTTGTGTCCCACTGATTCTCAGCATTTTTGCCTGAATGTGGCCGCATCTCTGCCAGACCCCATTATAGTTAATGGGACCAGCAGGCATTCTGCATCCAGCAGTGCCGGAGCCGATGAATTCCAGAAGGCTGTTCTCTGTTAGAACAGACTGCTAGAATCAGTAACGCAGATGTGAAGGTAGCCTAATACAGTGCCTCATACCTCGTACATCCAGTGACGTCTCCTTAGATGTAGACATTCTCTTTCCGAATCTTCTCCTTTCACACAGGACCACCATGATGATTTCTTTCAGCCATCTCTTCTCTCTGCAGAGTTTCACAGACAGACATCTTAGTTTCCTACTTTTCCATCATCCTCTCACCTTCTGAACACCCCATCCTTCCACCCCCAATACTATGCCCGCTGTGCTCCCCAACACTATACTGCAGAAACAGTCCCCCTGAAAATACTAGTACTACACAGATAGTACCGTCTTCAGTAATTATTGGCACAGAGTGCCCTAAAAAATAACTGCACCCAGAAAACTGTGTCCCTGACACTAATAGTGTAAACATAATGTCCCCCAAAAATAATGATACAACAAATGCCCTGTTGTGTGGTAGTAAAAAAATACCTCCTCTTAGTGCCCCCAGTAGAGCCAATGTCCCTATAGTGCCCTCATAATGTGTCTTAATGCCCCTATTGTGTGCCCAAAAAATCCTCTTAGTGCCCCTAATTAAGTTAAGGTCCCCATAGCGCCCCATAATTTGCACCAGTAAAGAATACTCTTTATAAAGTGCCCCCAGTAGATGCCCCCATAGTGCTCCTCCCCGTCCCATGGTGCCTGACATAATGTGCCAGTATAAAATGACCCTATAGAGTGCACCAAGTAGATGCCCCGATAATGCTCCTCTCCCCCCACCCCCATAGTGCCCCCATAATGTGTGCAAGTATAAAATGCCCCTATAGTACTTATCACCACCCCCACATTACACATATAGTTTGTGCCAGTATAAAATTCCTTCCAGTAGATGCCCCCATAGTGCTCCTCTCCCTCCATGTGTGCCAGTTTATAATGCACCCTAGTAGATGCCCCATAGTGCTTCCTATCTGTGCCAGTATATAATGCCCCCTTGTAGATGCCCCCATAGTGCCAGTATATAATGCCACCTTGTAGATGCCCCCATAGTGCTCCCCCATCTGTGCCAGTATATAATGCCCCCCTTGTAGATGCCCCCATAGTGCCAGTATATAATGCCAATTGTAGATTCCCCATAGTGCTCTCCCATCTGTGCTAGTATATAATGCCCCTTGTAGATACCCCCATAGTGCCAGTATATAATGCCCCCTTGTAGATGCCTCATAGTGGTCCCCCCATGTGTGCCAGTATATAATGTCCCCTTGTAGATGCCCCCATAGTGCCAGTATATAATGCCCCCTTGTAGATGCCTCATAGTGCTCCCCCCATGTGTGCCAGTATATAATTCCCCCTTGTAAATGCCCCCATAGTGCTCCCCCATCTGTGCCAGTATAGAATGCCCCCTTGTAGATGCCCCCATAGTGCTCCCCCATCTGTGCCAGTATATAATACCCCCTTGTAGATGCCCCCATAGTGTCCTTTCCCCCCATGTGTGCCAGTATATAATGCCCCTTGTAGATGCCCCCATAGTGCTCCTTTCCCCCCATGTGTGCCAGTATATAATGCCCCCTTGTAGATGCCCCCATAGTGCTCCTTTCCCCAATGTGGGTCAGTAAAATGCCCCCTAATAGATGCCTCCATAGTGCGCCTTTTCCCCCCATGTGTGCCAGTATAATGCCCCTAGTAGATGCCTCCAGTTGCGTAGCATTAACAAAAAAACATAAACACATATACTTACCTCCATGAGCCTGTCAGCGATGCGATGCAGGCCTCTTCCAGCCTGTGTCCCGCGCTGTTCGGCTCAGGCGCCTCGATGACGTCATCGCGCCAACTGAACCAGCCTCTGATAGGCTGCAGGCACTAGGCCTGCAGCCTATCAGAGGAATGGGTAAGGGAAACGCCTCTTCCCTGCCCTGCCACATCAATTATCTGTATCGCCGTCCTGAGGACAGCCATACAGATGAATATGGAGATGAGTGCTTCCACAATGGAAGCGCTCATCTCTCCCTGCCACCGAACCTCCCATGGGCCCCCCTGTCGCACTGAGGCAGTTCCTGGGCCATGCTAACTGATCATGGTGTCAGAGGAACCCACTGATTCCTGTCTGTGTGTATGTGCTGTCACTTGAGAAGATCTTGAAGAGCGAGTCAACCATTCCAGTACAGCTGGATTGTTGGTCAAAACACGACAGGTCAGTGGCAGTGGCAGACCTGTTGCTACAGCTATTACCAACCCCCTTTCTTCCCCTGCTACTAGTGCCAGCCATAGCAACATTTTTGTCACTGCCCATTCCTTTAGGAAGGTCCATTCAACTGTCTGTTGACCATAATGTAGAATAACTGCATGGCTAAAATAAGAAATTAACTCTGAATGTTGGTGCATTACAACGTGATGCACACAACGATATATTACGCCTGCCTTTAATACGAGGCACACTAACTATATCGCTCAAATATCAGATTAACTCAGGATGTCGTTGGCGGTGCACTAGAATGTGATACACACTGAGAAAAATTACACTTGCTTTTAATACTGAGGCACACTTACTGTATCACTAAAATAACAGATTATCTCTGAATGTCGTTCAGTAGAACGTGATGCGCAAGGCAATATACTCTCCCTGCAGTCTGCCTTGCACTCTTTTACTCACTGGAAAATTTGTCTTTGTGTTTCCCTTAGACAGCAATGGCACTCAAACTGGTTGTCTGTAGATATCGCCCATCTGTGCAAAGGAGAAACAAATTATGCATTCGGGCACCTTACAGTATTTGGGGCACCAGCATTCATCTGCAATTTGCTTGCTGTATAACGCGTGTTCATCAAACCGTTCTTGCCATCCTTCTCTGACCGCTTTAATCGTCAAGTCATTTAGATTTGCAGGATCCCCTTTCACTGGATTTTTTCATCGTTCACACCAATCTCTGTATACTCTTGACACTGTTAAATGTGAAAATCACACAAGACTGACATTTTTTAACATACTGGACCCAGGTAGTCTAGCAAGAAGGATCATGTCTGGTTGAAGTTACCCAGATTGCTTGATTCTCCCATTCTAAGGCTGCATGCACAAGACCATTGTGTTTTGCGGATCCGCAAAACACTGATACCGGCCCATGTGCGTTCCGCAATTTGTGGACCGCACATGCCGCGGCTATCATAGAAATGCATATTCTTGGACAAGAATAGGACATGTTATTTTTTTTTTTTGCGGGGCCGCGATACGGAGCAACGGATGCGGACAGCACACAGTGTGCTGTCCCCATCTTTTGCTGACCCATAGAAATGAATGGGTTCCGATCTGAGCTGCAAAATATGTGAATGTAGCCTAATGTGGATTTCAACTGAATCTGATACATGGAAAACTTGCTCACTACTTTTCTTGCTGCATTCTGGGAATACTTGACAAATTGTGAAAGGTCATGTGTCTCTAATAAAGTAGCCAGTATATACTGTATATTTTACATGTATCCTATATATTCTCTAAATATTATACATGTTAAGCACTGGTTTGATCTTGTTAGCAAAACCTTGATGTATTTTGCTGTGACAGAATAATTAATTAGCTCCTTTTTTCAGTTACTGAATCAATTACTTTCTCATAATCCCAGTGTGAGTCATTGGCACATTGCACTGGCTTTTTATGGCTGTGGGAGTTTCAGATCTTGAGCCAACAACAAATCTCTGATTAAAACTTTATAGCAACAGAAAATTCAGTCTACTGTTCCTATTTCCACACATGTTTCTTATACACCTATTCCATAGCAATCATCGTTAGAGAGATGACTAATATATTACGAATGTTTCATATTCAGTAAGGAAATTATGTGTCATGTCAATTCCTTGCATGGTTTATTTCAGTCTTTGTTTATGACTGCTATATATTTTGTGTAATGTCATGCTGGTTTACAGTGGATAGATGTAATAAACATCAATAAAACTGAGTGCAGGGAGAGGATAGAGGCGATAAAGAGGACCATGCAGCTGAAATTATACCGCTGCACACTGCAGAGTTCTCTATATGATCAGACAGTGCTTCTTGAAAGCTCTGTCTGATTGCTTATACACTATAGTAGCTCACGTATTCGGTGTGAGAGCAAATTTTCAGTGTGGGACAAATTTATGCTGCATAGCTGTTCTTCCAAAAAAAGTTGAACAATGTTCATTAGTCTAAAGCTTCTTAAAAGCTTCAACATGAAACTTGGGACTCGACAAACCTATTTGCATTGGCAGCAGAAAGGATTTGTGTGCCATCAGAGATGTATCTTCGATACAAGTAATTGCTAGGATTGTCTGTTGGCTCTGTGCACTGCCTGTAACAATTTCATGTAGGAAAGATGATGATACATTCTCTGTAATTGAATATATGTCAGTGCTATATAAGTGAGATAAATAAATATATATAATAACGAAAGACAATCCAAAGCAATATACAGTATTTCTTCCCTTAGTAGCCCATGCCATAATGTCCCTAGAGTACCTTGCAATGGTGTCCAGATAAAATACAAATTAGACTTGGCAATTTCTCAAAAAAAAAAAAAAAATTATACAAAGAGCAAAGAATTGATAATTTTCAAAACTATTTAAATATTTTTGCGCCTGACATTCATAGTGCATACCAATGGTTTATATGAATCCTATTAAATATTAATTTATGCAGTTTCATGTTTTGAAATAATTAGCAGCAGTGCTGGGAATTTCAAATCGCTTTCATTTTTCCAGGAACAGATATTTTCTTAGGTCATTATCAATCATGATAGTTTTAACATGAATCGAAGATCTTAAAATGATGCCTCATGGGATGACAATTTGGAGAATAGGAATTTGGATCAATGAGCTGGATTTATGTACTTACAGTACAACCCTCTAAAAGAAAACAGTGCTTATGCTGTGTATGCCTTGAGCTGCAAAAGTGATCATTTGAACTTGCAAAATTAAATCAAGTGCCTACCTCACTCTAGCTGTCCCCACCGGGTGTGAACGCTGCTCCACATACAAGGCAAATCTGCATCCTGGTCTCCTATGTCTTCTCCATACTGCTACCTCCTTGATCTTACCTGATGCTCCTTTAAGGCATATGCGTGCTCACCTCCAACCTCTTGCCAGTGCCAGTACATGCACTCCCACATCCTTCCCCAGCCAATGGAAGAGGGTCTCTGGGCATTTAAGGCATCCATTCCAGCAGGAAGGTACCTGAGCTTTAGGTTTCCTGGTGACCAGCAAATGTATTGGATAGTTTAGTGCTATCGCAATTTATCCTGCGTTATCTCCTGTCTGTATCCTATACCTGTGGTTTTCCTTCATATTTGGTGCATTTTCTGGACCCTGAGCTTCTAGTGCTTGCATCCAAAGCCAAACTGTTTAGTTGGCACAATGGAATCACAATGGGTTCTGTATCTTACAGAAAGTTTACCCTTACAGAGTATGAACCTCATCACAGTGAGCAGTGAATCTGTAGGATGTAGCTTATTGCTGGAATAAGCCCTATGAGTGCTTGTTTATTGAAAGACATTCAAGAAAAAACTATTCAAACCTTAAAGGGGTTGTCTCACTTCAGTAAGTTTGTTTTATCATGTAGAGAAAGTTAATACAAGGCACTTACTAATATATTGTTATTATCCATATTGTCTCCTTTGCTGGCTGGATTCATTTTTCCATCACATTATACAATGCTTGTTTCCATGGTTACAACCACCCTGTAATCCATCAGTGGTGGTCATGGTTGCACAATATAGTAAAAGGCACCAGCCTCTCTGGTGGCCAGGACAGTAGGAGTACATGTAGGCTGGTGTTTTTTCCTATAGTGTGCAAGCACGACCACCACTGATGGATTACAGGTTGGTCTGTAACCATGGAAACAAGCAGTGTATAATGTGATGGAAAAATGAATCCAGCCAGCAAAGGAGGCAATATGGACAATCACAATACATTAGTAAGTGTCTACATCATAAATGTAACTTACTGAAGTGAGACAACCCCTTTAAGTTTTATTCATACATGCTATCAATGACAAATGGCCGATATAACTGGACAATGATCAGGAACGAGTGATCATATGAACATACAATATGTTCCCAATTATTGTCTACTGATCGGATGCGGACGATTTTTGCGGACGTGTGAATGAGGCCTAAGGCTGATGCTGTAGGTCCCTACCTTATGTAAATTTAGGTCACATGTCACTGCCAGCCAATCACTGCTGGGGAGGTATAGGGGCTGTTACATCACAGCAGGCATTCCCACAGGCTTCCCTTTGATGCTGATTGGCTGAAAAAACCGGGCATTTCAAATTGGCAGTGACTCACGAATCTTCACGAATCCACGCTGCCTCGGGATGTCGAGCCGAGCCGAGCCAAAGCGGGCAAGATTCGTGCGAATCCCGAATCTTGCCGCTCCGGCTCGCTCATCACTACTGTTTAAGTATTACAGACATTTGGGGTCATTTATCAAACTGGTGTCATCAATTAGATTCCACCTTTCATTTTCCAAAGGAGCTGTCAAAAATGAAAAGTGGAATCTGATTGGTTGCTATGGACAACTAAGCCAGTTCTACTTGACACCAGTTTGATAAATGACCCCAATTGTTTACATATTCCCTCCATTTACACGTGCTTAAAAATAATTGGACAATTAACATAGTAACATAGTTTATAAGGCCGAAAAAAGACATCTGTCCATCCAGTTCGGCCTGTAATCCTGCAAGTTGATCCAGAGGAAGGCAAAAAACCCCTGTGAGGTAGAAGCCAATATTCCTCACTTTAGGGGAAAAAAATTCCTTCCTGACTCCAATCAGGCAATCAGAATAACTCCCTGGATCAACGACCCCTCTCTAGTAACTATAACCTGTAATGTTATTACCCTCCAAAAATACATCCAGGCCCCTCTTGAACTCTTTTACTGAACTTACCATCACCACCTCAGCAGGCAGAGAGTTCTATAATGTTACTGCTCTTACCATAAAGAATCCTCTTCTATGTTTGTGTACAAACCTTCTTTCCTCCAGATGCAGAGGATGTCCCCTCGTCACGGT
Source organism: Rhinella marina (assembly GCA_900303285.1). Taxonomy (NCBI): domain Eukaryota; kingdom Metazoa; phylum Chordata; class Amphibia; order Anura; family Bufonidae; genus Rhinella; species Rhinella marina. The sequence goes on from ONZH01019530.1 coordinate 28,242, forward strand.
CACAGTCCTGGGGATAAAAAGATCATGGGAGAGATCTCTGTACTGACCTCTGATATATTTATACATAGTTATTAGATCTCCCCTCAGTCGTCTTTTTTCTAAAGTGAATAACCCTAATTTTGATAATCTTTCTGGGTACTGTAGTCCACCCATTCCAGTTATTACTTTAGTTGGCCTCCTCTAAACCCTCTCCAGCTCTGCTATGTCTGCCTTGTTCACAGGAGCCCAGAACTGTACACAGTACCCCATGTGTGGTCTGACTAGTGATTTGTAAAGTGGCAGGACTATGTTCTCATCATGGGCATCTATGCCTCTTTTGATGCAACCCATTATCTTATTGGCCTTGGCAGAAATTATTGACTGATAATTTCAAGATTGGGTGCAGCATGATACATCACTAATTCATGACAAATGACAAACTAAAAGTAAATTAGAGCTTAAAACAATCAAAGGCCTGGGGTTGTTTCTATGTGTTCAATTTGTATTTGATAGATGTTCTCAAAATGTAGTCTAAACAGGTGTCAAAGCAAGTGAAGGAATCCAAAATTAGGAAGAAATGTATACTTCATGCTTAAAGGCTATGTACACCTTTGGGGCAATTTTTTTTATTATTGCATTATACTTATTTTGACCTAAAAATCTCTTTTTAATTGGTCTTTATTAACAACATGGAATCCTTTTTTTGTGTACAGAGCTGTAAGCTATACTAGCTGCCTGTGGATTTTTTCTCAATTCCGTCATCTGAGGAGCTTATCTCTTCTCTCTGACCTTATAAACACTCATTGAAGCTCAATCCTTACCTTACTGATAAGAATGTGGCCTAAGTAAGTGTTTATGACCTCTCAGTAGTTTACAGATAAAGGTAATTAGATGACAGGCACAAAGTAAAAGTGAAAGTACTAGTCACCCAGCTAGACAAACAGTTAACCCTTTGTGACTGAACAGCTCAATAGTTTTAATAAAGACCAATTGAAAATATGATTTTTAGCCAAAAATAATAAGTTAAATGCAATCATAAAAAAATTGACTCCAAAGGTGTACATAGCCTTTAAAACCCTCAACCATTTTTGTAGCCCGTCTCTGTACACGTTATCTATGTCTTTTTGTAGGTGAGGTCTCCAGAACTGGACACAGTATTCCAGATATGGTCTCACTAGCGCTCTATACTGCGGGATCACAACCTCTCTCTTCCTACTAGTTATACGTCTGGCAATACAGCCAAGCATCATATTTTCTTTCCCTACTGCCTGTCCACACTGTGCACTTATTTTGAAGCTGGCTGATATCATTATTATATTGGAAGAGTAAATCCTTCTCTTTTGAAGTCCTTGCTAACACAGAGTGGCCAATACAATATTCAGACTGATGGTTCCTTTTCTTCAAGTGCATTATTTTACATTTGGAAACATTGAACTGCAGTTTTCATTTATCTAGTGAAGCTAAATCTTTTTCCACATTACAAACCCTTCCAGGAATATCAACCCTATTATTTGTGTAATTGGCAAACAAACAAGCCATACCTACTAAACCTTCTCCTATGTTGCCTTCAAAGATATTAGAAAAAATAGGACAGAGCCTTGAGGTACATTGCTTGTGACTCATCTCTCCTCAGAATGTATGCCATTAACAACAGTAATTTATCTATCAGCTCATTATGTGGCACTGTATTAAAAGGCTTTGCTAAGGTAGGCGATATCAATGCTACCTCCTTCATCCAACACTTTTATGACATAGTCAAAAAATCAATAAGGTTAGTTTGACATGATCGGCCCTCAGTAAAGCCATGCTGTTTTGGGTCCAATAAGTTGTTGGTTTTTAGGTGGTCAATTATCTTCTTTTTTTAAGAGGGTTTCCATTATTTTTACTACTACAGATGTTAAGCTAGCTGGTCTGTAGTTTCCAGCTTCCTCTGTGCTACCCTTCTCGTGGATGTGTACAACACTGGCCATTCTTCAGTCTTCAGGAACATGACCTGTTAAGAGGGACTGGTTAAACAAATCCATTAGAAGAGTAGCAATCCAAGACTGGAGTTCTTTAAGGACTCTGGGGTGGATACCATCTGGACTTATGCCAATTCATCTATAACATCAGCCTCTAAAAACACCGGAGTTCCTCTCTTACAACTACTAGGACTGCCATGCCCATACCAGTCATGATTCTTTTCTTTTTTTTCTCCCATTTATATTTTATTAGATTTTTAGTTTTTCAAAACAATATGCAAATCACATATTTATGACAAAGAACGTGATGAACAATAAAAATTTACAACGCTCATAAGTCCCAAAGTTTAGAGCAGTCCGTGAATCTGGCCACCGTATTACGTTGAAGAGCGACTGAGTGTTCCAAAGCCCTGATCTCTCGAATCCGGGCAGTAAGATCTGAGGTCGTAGGTGGAGAGGGTCTTTTCCAAAACAACCCAATTAAAAATTTTGCAGCAGTCAGTATGTGAAGGAACAGCCTGGCACCCCGTCCCCTAACTGAGGGTGGGAACACATTCAATAGGAATATAGACGGATCATTGGGAAGTGAAGTATCTAGAATGACCTGTATTACATGTCTCTCCTGTCTCCAAAATGGAGTCAGGACTGGGCAGGGCCAAAAGATATGAAACAAAGAAGCATGTATTAGGGAGCACCTCCAACAGAGATCTGGTATTTCAGGATTCATGTTATGTAATACTGGAGGTGTATGATACCAGAACATTAATATTTTGAGTTGATTCTCTTTGTATGTAGTGTACGAAGAGCTTATATGCCCCTTTCGCCAGATAGTCTGCCAGGTCTCCGGGGAGAGCTCCCTCTGCAGCCACTCCTCCCACTTCAGCATATAGGGATGTTTAAATGCTGCAGGGAAATCAGAGGATAATAGTATCTGATAAATAGCAGATATAAGGCCTTTGGAAGAAGGGCCAAGTGTACAAAGACGTTCAAATGAGGTGAGAGGTGGTACCGTAAGCGATCCCACAATAATGAAGTATTCTGAGATATTGTATTTTTAAGGTATGGGATAATGAGAATTTAGCCTGAATTTCTTCAAAGGAAAGAATCTTCCCTGTGAGTTGGTCCTTCAGGTCGACAAGGCGATACAGTCCTACCGATGACCACGGTCTCACCATGTCCGCCCCAAAACTAGGGCGGTGGGGAGTGTAGAGGAACATAGAGAGAGGGGATTGGAGTGTGGCTAAATTATATCTTATTCTGGCCTTATACCAGATCTCCCTAGTGAATCCCATAGGATTAAGCAGATTAGAAAAAGGGACGGGAGCAGGCGAGCTCCAAATTAAGGTCCCCAGGTGAGTCGGCGCCAGCCACAGCCTCTCAATCTCGGTCCATCGATTATATGAGTGGAAGGGAGACCAGGAGGCTATCTGCCGTAAATGTGTGGCCAGATAATAATTAGTGATATTTGGGAGGGCTAGACCTCCACTCGTGACTGGAGCCATCAAGATCTGGATAGAAAACCTATGACGCTTATAGTTCCAGAAAAATGTAGTGAAGGTTGATTGTATAAAGCGAAGGGTTGTGGTCGGCACCCTCACCGGGAGAGTCTCAAACAAATATAGGAATTTAGCGAGAATAGACATCTTTATGGTTGCTATACGTCCCAGCAGCGAGATTGGTAGTGATTTCCACTTTGCCAAGAGAGAGTTCATCTCCGTTAGCAATGATGGAAAGTTAGGTTTATATAAAGTAGAGTAGTGTGGGGTAAGATGGATTCCCAGGTATCTTATGGAGTGGGTACGCCAGGTATAGTGAAACTGTCTTTGGAGGAGAAGGAGCCTGGTAGGGTTAATATTAATTGGTAAGGCTTCAGATTTAGAGGCGTTCAACTTATATCCTGATATCTGACTGTATATATCTAGAACTGTGTGGAGGTTAGGTAGGGGAGTGAAAAGATTTGTTAGCTAGTGTAAGCAACACGTCATCTGCAAATAGAGAGAATGAAAATGTTTTGTCTCTGACCGGGATGCCCTGAATATCCGGAGTATTGCGTATGAGCGCTGCTAGGGGTTATATGCTGAGTAAATAAAGGAGGGGGGATAAGGGGCAGCCCTGCCTCGTCCCGTTGTGGATCAGAAGGGGTGGGGAGTGGGCGTGGGGTAATCTAACTATTGTTAAGGGGGAGGAGTAGAGGCCTTGAAAGGCAGTCAGAAAAGGACCTTTAAAGCCAAAATAATGTAATGTTCTGAACGTAACATCCCAGTTCAGGCGATCAAATGCCTTTTCGGCATCTAAACTGAGTAATAAGGCCTCAACTACTCCCCTGCAGGCTACATCAATCAGATCTATCTCTCTTCTGGTATTGTCTCCTGCTTGACGGAACCTGACAAAGCCAACTTGATCTTTGTGAATCAGATGATGAAGCCAAAGATTCAATCTGTTCGCTAACAGCTTGGTAAATATTTTCAAGTTGGAGTTCAGAAGGCTGATAGGTCTGTAGCTCGCGCATTTAGCAGGATCCTTCCCAGGTTTAGGGATAACCGTCACATAGGAGTTTAACATAGTATTGGGGATTTTGTCGCCATGCAGAAACCCATTGAACAGCGCCACCATATGGGGATTTAGAACCTCCCCAAATATGTTAAAGTAAACATAAGAAAGCCCATCCGGTCCAGGGGACTTCCCTTTAGGCAATTCAGAGATAGTTTCCTTGATTTCCTCCATTGTGATAGGCTGATTCAGATGGGCCAATACTTCTGGAGTAAGAGAGGGTAGGCGGCAGTCCAGAAGGAACTCGTCTAAAAGTGATATTGAAGTACCCCTTTGTGGTCCCTAATAGCATGGGGGGGTGGAAGTGGCTGTTTGATCCTTAAGCTGTCGGGCAAGTAGGGTATAATGTAGTGGATTAACTGATCCATAGAAGAGGAGGCTAGGGATTTAAGGCAGGCTCGTAGCTCAACTATCTGTCTCAATGTTCACTTAGAAGGGTTGGAAGCAAGGGATTGTTCTGCTGAGCGAAGAGAACTCAGACAGGTCTGATATTGTGCTTCTCTATCTTTCTTTATATGGGATGAAAAGGAAATGCAAACCCCTCGAAATACCACCTTGTGGGCCTCCCAAAGTATGCCCTGGGAAGGCGCAGTTGGGGAATTTTCTGCGAAATATTGAGACAAAGAGGAGCGTAGTTCGTCACGGGTGAGTGGGTTAGTCAAAAGAGAGTCATTTAACCTCCAGTGTGGGTGTCGTAGAGGAGAGGCGAAACTCTAAATATATAGGGTCATGGTCAGACCAAGTTATCGGGCCTATGGAAGCTGTCACTAAGGATCTAAGGGCCATAATATTACCAAAGAAGTAATCAAGTCTCGCCTGAGTGAGATGGGGGCTAGAATAGAAGGTGTATTGTCAAGACGTAGGACTAGGTATAGGACGGGGACAAAGAGAACTTTGATCACAGAGAAACTATACAATGCAATAACATTATAATGTATAAAATACCTTAATGACATAAAGGGCTTCGAAAAGTCCTAGACCTTAATGTCTATAGAGTTCAAACTGGGTAATCAAATGTCTACGAATTTAGCAGCTAAGACTGTACAAGTACAGTACAAGTACAGTGGACTCCAATGGGGGAAAGTGGTGGAGACTCAACAACTGTGGTATAAAACCAAAGAGTCTCCACCCCTAAGCTACATAAACATATAGAGAATTACTGTAAACACTCCCACAAAACTTTAGCAGCGAGAAGAAAAGAAAAAAAAAAGAAAAAAGGGGGGAGGGGAAAGGGAGAGTAAGGGGTTACGGAAGGGAAAAGGAAGGGAAGAGTTAACGTGATAGGATCTAGGTCATATAGTTACGTGTCCATATGAGAAATCAGCTAGGTGGAAGGGCCAGTCCCCATCTGTACAGGTGCGGAGCAGTTCCGTCTTTTCTGGGTTCCTACGGTGGTCCAGGTCGCTGGGGTCCGAGGCAAGGTGGATGGCACGTCCCAGGCAGGCAGTTGCGGTGGGGTTAGAGCCAGATGAGCACAGAAGTCAGGGAGGTCTTCCGGGTTTCTGAGGGTCGCCGTCGTGCCATTCTTGCGAGCAGTAAGGCTGAAGGGGAAACCTCACCGGTAGGGAATGGAGTTCTTCCGTAGTAGATCCAGCAATGGTTTTAGAGCTCTACGTTTTTGGAGGGTGATCCAGGAGAGGTCTTGGAACAGCGACACTTTAGCACCATTGAAGTCGATGTGTTGCCAGTGCGGGCCTTTGACATAATGTCCTCTTTTTTAGCCCAAAGTCGTTAATATAACAGATGATATCCTGTGGAGGACCTCGTAGCGATTTTTGTCTGAGTGCACGGTGAGCACGGTCCATTAATATGGGGTGCGTCACGGGCCTATCCAGGATAGAGTTGAAGACTGTGAGGAGTATGGACCAGACATCTTCTTCAGGAGCTTCTGGTAGTCCGCGGACTCTTATATTGTATCGACGCCCCTTGTTGTCTAAATCCTCCACGTGATTTTGCAAGTCGTGGAGTTGGTGGGAGTGCGAGGAGGTTTGCTTTTCGAGTGAGCGGATCACTGTGCGTTATGGCGTTATGGTCCTCCTCTAGCTGATGAACACGAAGGCCTACACTTTGAAAATCTTGTCGTATTGCCGATATTTCCTCCTTAAAGGCATCTTTCACCTCTGAAATTAGGGCTCGGAAATCTTGCTTGGTGGATAGTTGTTGGATATGAGACCACCAATTAGGGGGAGGGTCGGTAAGTGATCTCTGACCTTCCGATTCTGAAGATGAGGACGAACCGCGTCTAAATGGAGTGCGAGATTGCCATAGTTGGGGGACACCGACGTCCAGCGAATCATTGGGGGTAGCTCCAGGGGAGGATTGGAGGTCTTGAGGGTTATTGAGGGTGGATGTTCTCTGGGGAAGAGGAGGCAGACGTCTAGCAGAGGAGGCGGTTAATAGAGTTTCTGCAGGAACTGGTGACCCCTTCTTATTTGCCACCATAGAATATTCAGCCCAGTTAATGGTGTAGAATGAGCAGGGGCAGAAGAGGATCCTGCAGGGAGGGAGCTTTTCTGAGGCAGTGCTGAGGGGGTTAAGGCAGGGAAGTCTTTTTCCTGCTGTGCGCTGACTCTGGGTCCTCATGTTGCTGGCTAGCAGCTATGGTCTCTTCACCACACGTGGAAGCGCTTCTATGGGGCTCATGGAGGTCTGAGCCAGTGGTTCCTGGCCGTGGCTATAGGGCAGGGGTATCAGGAGTGGAGCGCTCCAGCAGAGGAGTGTGGGGCAGAAGAGGGGCGCTTACCCGCGCATGCTACAGGAAAAGAGAAGGAGGTGCTGCTTTATCTTCCGCACTGTCGGCACGCGGCATCGCCATGTTGGATTCCAGGTCGGCGCTCTTGTGGAGGTAAGCGGTTTTAATTTGGGACGCTCCTGGCACATCGGGCGGCACTTTGGGGGCCTTTATCAAGCGTTTCTTGCCCATGGCAGGTGGGAGTGATCGCTATTTTAGCTATATGGAGTCCGGGGTGGACGGAGCGCAGTACTCACACTGCTCGTCTCATCGGTATCCGGCCACACACACCCCCAAGTCACAATTTGGAGAACTGCCTACTAAAATTACTGAACAAAGTAACTATTCAAATGGTCAGTGACAGTCTTATCCCTATCAGCATAGTTATTTGCCCCATCTCTAATTTTAGTAATCCCACAGTTTTTCTTCTATCACTGAAAAAGTTTTTATCTCTTTTCTGGCAATTTCTTCTGCCTTTGTACACACCATACAGCAGTTTAAATGACAACTACACTTTAAAAAGCAAACCTCTGATAACAAATAAAACACTGCTATAAAACATCTATAAAAGCTTGCCCAGTTCTGGAACAAGATTCCGAGAAGTGATTAAACCAATTTCTTGTATCAGAATAATGGGAAGAGAAAATTATAAAGAAGGAGAGAAAGGGCTCATTAATTGAAGTATACCAGATCATCTGTCTACCATGGAGGAGGCAGTGCTATGGCTTGGACATATATGGCTACCAGTGGAACTGGTCACTGGATTTTATGGGTGAAGTGAGTGTGGATAGAAGTAGAATGATAAATATAAGCATATACCTATACTTTCTGCTCAAATTCCTTCTGCAAATATGAAATATGATAGGATATCACTTCACAGTACAGATGGGTAATGTCTAGAGATAAGCGAAGCTTTGAAAAAATTGATTTGGAAACTTTGCAGAAATTAGTTCCAAATAATTTGTCAGAAATTGCTCTCTCTCTGTATATATATATATATATATATATATATATATATATACAGCGGGGGAAAAAGTGTTTAGTCAGCCACCAATTGTGCAAGTTCTCCCACTTAAAAAGATGAGAGAGGCCTGTAATTGGCATCATAGGTAGACCTCAACTATGAGAGACAAAATGAGAAAACAAATCCAGAAAATCACATTGTCTGATTTTTAAAGAATTTATTTGCAAATTATGGTGGAAAATAAGTATTTGGTCACCTACAAACAAGCAAGATTTCTGGCTCTCACAGACCTATAACTTTTTCTTTAAGAGGTTTCTCTGTCCTCCACTCATTACCCGTAGTAATGGCACCTGTTTGAACTTGTTATCAGTATAAAAGACACCTGTCCACAACCTCAAACAGTCACACTCCAAACTCCACTATGTTGAAGACCAAAGAGCTGTCGAAGGACACCAGAAACAAAACTGTAGATCTGCACCAGGCTGGGAAGACTGAATCTGCAATAGGCAAGCAGCTTGGTGTGAAGAAATCAACTGTGGGAGCAATAATTAGAAAATGGAAGACATTCAAGACCATTGATAATCTCCCTCGATCAGGGGCTCCATGCGGGATCTCACCTCGTGAGGTCAAAATGATCACAAGAACTGTGAACAAAAATCCCAGAACCACTTGGGGGGACCTAGTGAATGACCTGCAGAAAGCTGGGACCAACCAGATGAATACAAAGTAGAACTGTTTGGTAGAAACACAACTCCTAGTGTTTGGAGGAGAGTTAATGCTGAGTTGCATCCAAAGAAAACCATACCTACTGTGAAGCATGAGGGTGGCAACATCATGCTTTGGGGCTATTTCTCTGCAAAGGGACCAGGACCACTGATCCTTGTACATGAAAGAATGAATGGGGCCATGTAAGATTTTGAGTGCAAACCTCCTTCCATCAGCAAGGGCATTGAAGACAAAACGAGGCTGGGTCTTTCAGCATGACAATGATCCCAAGCACACTGCCAGGGCAACAAAGGAGTGGATTCATAAGAAGCATTTCAAGGTCCTGGAGTGGCCTAACCAGTCTCCAGATCTCAACCCCATAGAAAACCTTTGGAGGGAGTTGAAAATCTGTGTTGCCCAGCGACAGCCCCAAAACATCACTGCTCTAGATGAGATCTACATCGAGGAATGGGACAACATACCAGCAACAGTGTGTGCCAAACTTGTGAAGACTTACAGAAAACGTTTGACCTCTGTCATTGCCAACAAAGGATATATAACAAAGTATTGAGGTGAACTTTTGTTATTGGCCAAATACTTATTTTCCAGCATAATTTGCAAATAGATTCTTTAAAATTCAGACAATGTGATTTTCTGGATTTGTTTTCTTATTTTGTCTCTCATAGTTGAGGTCTACCTATGATGTCAATTACAGGCCTCTCTCATCTTTTTAAGTGGGAGAACTTGCACAATTGGTGGCTGACTAAATACTTCCCCCCCCCACTGTATATATATATATATATATATATATATATATATATATATATATTCCATTTCCAAACAATTTAAGTCCATCACTCTACAGTTGTGGCCAAAGTTTGCTGCTTCAGTTTTTTTTCAACCTTTTTGTTATATGTTTCTATGGTAAACTGAAGTACAATTATAAACATTTCATAAGTATTTTTTTTTACCTTTTATTGACAAACACACCAAGTTTATGCAAACACCCAATATTTACAGTGTTGACCCTTCTTCTTCAAGACTTCTGCAATTTGCCCTGGCATGCTGGTCTGCAATTCGCCCCAGCATGATAAATATGAGCTTCTAGGCCAAATCCTAACTGATGACATCCACTCTTGACTAATTAGTGCTTGGAGTTTATTGCAATTTTTGTGTTTTTGTTTATCAACCTCCTTTTTGAAGATTGACCACAGGTTCTCAATGGGATTGAGACTTATGAAGTTTCCTGGCCATTGATCCAAATAATATGTTTACTGAGCCACTTAGTTATGTTTGCCTATTGGCATGGTGTTCCATCATGCTGTAAAAAGCATTGTTCATTATCAATCCACTCTTGGATCATTGGGAGAAGTTGCTTTTGGAGAATGCTTTGTTAATGGTACTGTTCTTAAGTAAAATTGGGAGTGAGCCCATTTCTTTTGATAAGAAGCAACCCAACACATGAATGATCTCAGGATGCATTACTGCTGGCATGACACAGGACTCATGGTAGCATGAGCATCATTTTCTAGATGTCCCAAACAGTCTGAAGAGCTCTTCCTCAGATCACATAACTTTACCCCAGACCTCTTCAGGCAAATCCCAGTACTTCCCGTGTCTTTAATGTTTTTCTTGGAGAGAAGTGGCTTCTTTGCTGCCTTTCTTGACACCTCTGCCTCACTGAGCAGGTGGATGCTCCATGGTTAGCTGAAGAAGACAACGATTTCAAGAACCCACCACCCCCATTTTAAAGCAATCAGTCTGCTCTTATAACTCAGTCACATGACAGAGTGATATCAGCTGCCTTGTCCTCATTAAGATTTTCTCCTGCGCTAACAAGATCACTGAAATGAAGTTAGTATGTCATTTTGTGGCAGGACTGAAATGCAGTGGAAATGTTTTCTTTGTGATTAAGTTAATTTCCATCAAATTAACTTTTTAGCATTTGCAATTCATCAGGTCACTCTTCACAATAATCTAGAGTTGCAAACACACCACCACAAAAACTGAAGCAGAAAACTTTGTGAAAATCAAAATTTCTGTCAGCCTGATTACAACTGTACAGTAAGAAAGATTATTCACAAGTGGAAAACATTCAACACCGATGACAATCTTTCCATTTTTGGATGTCCTGAAAAATACACCCCAAGGTCAAACAGTACAATGCATAAAAATTGCACAAAAACCCAAGAGCTACATCTATAGGTTTACTTTATCGTGTAAAATATTCACATTCATAACAGTACAATTAGAGAAATACTGAACAAGTACTGTATGGCTTGAATGGAAGTATTGCCAGGGGAATAACATTCTTTCTAAAAAGAAAATGGCAGCACTTCTTAAGTTTTCAAAGTTTTGTCTGAACAAATCAAATCATTTCTAGAACTAAATTCTTTGTGGAGACTATCACTATGATGCACAGTGAAAACTGAACACAGGATATCCGCACAAACATCTCAAACCAAATGTCAAGAACGATGTTGGAAGTGTGATTTGTGCTCGTTTTGCTGCCACAGGACCTGGGCACCTGATAGTCACTGAGTTGACCATAAACTGCTCTGTATATCAAAGTATGCTTTAGTCAAATGTGAGGCCATCTTTTCAATAGCTAAAGCTTGGCCAAAACTGGTCATGCTACAGGACAATGTCTATATATAGTTTCTTATTCATGCACATCTGATACATAAACATTATTTTCGATGTTATCTATTGTATCTCTTAATCTATGCTTTCTCTTCAGACTAAGAAATGTCACAGACACAGAAAACCAAACTCCAGAAAGGTATGTTTTATTAGGGCAATTTCACTTTATTTTCATACAACATGATCAACTATTAGCTGTAAGAATAAAATAAGCATAAAAAACTGCAGCCGAAGACGAGTACATAGGTTTCAGCAACTACAAGCAAAAAAGTAAGTTTGTGGTTATACAACTGCAAAATCAAGCACATCTGTCCTTCTAGCAGATGAAGAGTCTAACAATTCAATTTAAGTGCAACTTAGGTATTTGCCAGTGTGACTTCTGGGTAAAAGAATGGTCCAATAATATTAATAACAATAATAATAATAATAACAATAATAATAGCAATAATAAATTTTAGCTTTGGTTTACAACAATATACTGTTTGGTGAGTGCAATTTATTAAGTACTTATATACAAATCATCTGCTAAAAGAACAAATTAAAGCAAATTAAATATAAAATCACACTACTACTGCAGCTAATGTGCGCTGTTTGTTTTGCCTGCTAATGAATATAAAGTGTACATTTCACAGAAACACAGTGGAGGTCTTTATTTTGTGCACCGAACAAATACCCATGAAAATGTGGCTATTGATGTTTTAGAGGGTTTACAACATCTCATAATGGATTTTTCCGTTCTTATGGATCAACATGATAGAATAAGTTGAAGATGATGGCTCTGTGTCTTTTTTCAACTTTATCAACTATGTTTCTAGTACAAAAATGCACACACTTACTACAGCTGTATGAACATTCTGGAGGTTGAAAGTCAGCCTCTTGAGGGCCTCCTACATAAGCCAGAGAGGAGGCTCCACTGTGGTGAACCTGGCATAGCCATATACAACAAGGAGACCTATTCATGTTCATGAATGGCATGTAATACTATATTTCTCCTACAGTGGCTGCTGCAAGAATAGGTGTTGTGGCTAAAGTTGGTCTGCATTTAGAAAATTGGATTGTTTTCATAGAAAACCCTTTTAAGATTTGGTAAAAACTAAAGAAAAATGGGTGGACGCCTGAGAACCCAACATAAGAGATCCTGGGTGATCCTTTTGCATCATTACTACTTTTGTGCTCCATTGATAGCTTTTTATGCTCAATCAGTGGTGACTTCACATGTCTCAGGCAACTGACCCATTGTGTCTTTGGTAGCTTTACTGAAGCACAAGGTGCATCATATCTCTGTGTTATTTGTTCCGCCCATAAAACAGCTTCCTCCGCTATGTATAGGTGACAGGTGCACTTTAAGGTTTGTGAAACTCAGTAATTTCAGTATATCTTGTGAATGATAAACTACAAAACTGTCAGAAATTGAATAGTTATATACCCTTAATATAGTTTGTTGTTTGTGATATTTTAAACATGCAGTTGTTTGTTCGAGTAATGGATGGATTACTTGATCCATGACTACCTTTCAATGGCTGAAATATCTGCACTTCTTGTATGATGCTGCTCAGGCAGACGTGGACCAGTGGGTCTGTATCTTTAAGTCATATGATCTCAGAATAATGGTATATCTGCCCAGCTAAAAAATCCTGGCAAACTACAAGCTGATCACATAAAGCAAAGCAACTTTTTATGGGGTATGGAGTGCTACCTCTGTGCCACTTTGCAAGCAATTTTGTTTAGTCTGTCATTTATAAGCCTTAACAAAACTCCTTGTAATTATAGACATTTTTATTCAAAATAAGATCTTACTATAATACATGTTTCTCTCTTTATTTTGACTATATACAGAAGTGCAAAAAGTCAACTTCTCCCTATCTTTTCCGACATGCAAAATTGCAGCATAATCAACCTTCAAGAGTTTGCACACTCTTACTCGCTACGTAAACTTTGAATATTTGGATTATCAACAAAAAAAGTCCCTTGATTTATTGATTATGCAGCTTATTTATAACAAGGCCTGATATTCAGGGATTTCCAAAAATATTAAAACAATATCTTAACATTTGAAATGGATACAGTAGAAAATAAATTTTTACTCTAATATCTAGGAACTATTTTATCATAACTAATTACAAACAAAATAACTCATCAAAATATTACTTAATTGTCTGCCAGGATTGTTGCCGTAGCAACAACGTAACACCTTACTTTTAATGATTACATAATATAAGATATCCATACAAAAGATCTTTGTTCTCTTAGTGAAAACTAACAATGACTGATATTCTTACATTGCAATATTAAGTCAGTAAAATAGAAATCATTTCATCAACAATAATACAAATACTTATATGACAATACATGTAAATTCAGAACTGAGTATGGTATGAAGAAAATAAAACTACTTTTTATTCTTTTTTTCTATTTTGAAAAAGTTTTTAGTAAAACTTGTCAACGAGAAAAAAAAACCTACAAACTTAACAGTATTTAACTTGCAATAGAAATGAAAACATTCTAATAAATGTATGAAATTAAAAATTACATTTTAACAAGAAAAAAAAAACTATTTCAATGATGTAAGTAATTATCATAAAATGCAAAGTCACTTAAACTTTCTTAACACAACTGAAATTACATTGGTTTGGGTTATAACCCGTAATGTAATCTAAGGCTTTAATAGATGCACAGTACAATCATTAATCTTGTCTTTAGCCCCATACCTAAAGCATCTCCTAAAGTGATTGTTATATCATGTATCTCAATCATAAGTATTTGTGACTCTGAGAGTCCTATGGCCAGATTTCTCGGGTGCAGGTTCTCAGCAATAGGATGAAATGGATGAACGGTTAATAGAACATTTTATTATTCTACATTTTTGTATGAGAAAAACTTTGTCAAGGCTAAACTATATGGGATCTTTGCTATTAAGGCAATGCAATGCATAGGCTGGATCAAGGGGGAGGAATGCATACTTAGAGCCCATGAAGGAGTGGACTAACCAGTTTCCATGGTCCACTAACCAGATAGAGCATAGAGCCTTTGAACCAGATGCATTACATTTTAGATAAGATGCATTAATTTTTAGATGCAGGTGATATATTAGATCAAATTCTGCTCAACGGCATCATGTTAAATCAGCAAGTATATTATAACCCTCAAAGGGATTGTCCATTTCTTTACTATTGAGGCCTTCAACATCTGATCAACGGAGGATCAACACCATGCACCCTTTCCGATCAGCTGTTTCAGAGTACATCCGGCTCCATCAGTGGACATGACTTTGAAATGCATCCCATATCCCATTCACTTCAATAGGAGCACCACTGCAGCAATAAGGGTGCAGAGTGTTGGACCCTAGCTTTTGATGGTCTATCAATAGTAAAGGAATGGACATCCTCTTTTATTTAGTGCATTGTAACTATGATGGTTGGTAAACGGCTCATGACCATTATAGCCCTGAGGGTCCAACTCCATACCACTCTCAAAACCTAGTGGACCATAGCATTTAACCCAGTTGACCTTGGGTTGACATTAGCCCATGTTTTCAGAAGGTAACTTGCTTTGTAAAGGATCTCCAAGCTAAAATAAGGTGGTACGAATGCCCCAGATTCATCAGACTGAATATATACTGTACTGCACATGGGTGGACAGTGGCATGACCCATGTCATGATCCTGTCCTATAGCAATCATTATGTCATTATCTTACTGTAGAAAACTAATAACTTGGCTGATATTTCTTGAACCAATTGGTAAAGGCTACCTACCCAGCCAATGCATTGCACATCTGTCCACTAGCAAAATACAAAGTTCATCCACATAATACAATTCAAATGTTATACATCAAATCAGAAAAATGCATACGTTCAAAGAACTGTAGTTTTTGGTAATTTCTGTCATATGCGTAATTTCATAGCTATGAGTTTACTGAACCTTCGTGAAGATTGACTCCTACCAAATAATCACAACTAGAATAAAATTTCTGTAATAACTCTGACATCACAGAAATAGCACATCACTGAATGTACACTTGTGACCGGTCTTCTGAGTAATTATCACTTATTTAAAAACACACATATATTTTATCGAATATATTATATATGACTCTATATATTTACACACAATCATAAAAAGTCTAAATGTTTCTCTACAGTTCAGGTTAGTGCATACTGTATGTAATGTACATACTAGGTGTAAAATACCAGTATTCTTAAATGAATACTATGTTGTATATGCTTATCTATGGTACATATATACAGCACAGCCCTAAATAGTTTTGGAGGGGATGGGAGTAGCAGCATTTAATAACAGAGTAAGTGTATTATGTGACAGGATTATTTTGGATCCATTTTTGTATAATCTCCATATTAGAATTAATGTTGCTGAATCACTTGCCTATGTGTCCACGCTATGTCCTTATAGTTTGTGAGGTTATGTTTTGTCATTTATTTAGGGGTCTGCAATTTATTGTCACAGAATGGATCCATGCTATTACTCTAAAATGCATGCTAAGGCAATAAAGAGTGCAACTTGTGATAATTAAGCATTGGAATTGTGATAAAAACATTCATTAACAAAAGAGGGTAATAACCATAGGTATTTGCTTAATGTGTACATTCATCTTTGAGAGACCTAAATTAGACAGTATATTCTGGTATATTCTGTATAATCAATTCCTTAAAGGAGTTTTCCCACCACAAGACTGTTGAGCTCCTGACCAAACCTCCAAATGAAAGGAACACAGGGCTAGTTGAGAGATATGGCTTCTTCAGGGTTGTATTTTCATGAACAGTCGCGCTTCCCAAAGTTTTATGTTAAAAGGGTTTTCAAGGTATTTAATATTAAGAACCTATCCTCGGGATAGATCATCAATATCAGATTGTTGGGCATCCGACACCAGGCACACCCACCATTTAGCTGTTTGAGGTGGCCGGGCGCTCAGGTGAGCGCTGCAGCCCACTCGCAGCTTACCAAGCTCAGCACTCTACATTGGAGAGCTTGGTATTGAATGGGACTGAGCTAAAGATAGACCTAAGAAGTGGATGCAGAGCTCACCGGAGTGCCGCAGTCTCAGCTGATCAATGGGGTTGATGGGACTCCAACCCCCACTGATGAGATATTGATGACTTTTCATGAGGATAATTGGACAATCCATTTAAACATAATTATTTAGAAGGTTTGGTAATGGCAGCCAGTATTCTGCCTGTAGAGAATAAGACTCGGGTAATTGTAAAATTTCATATAGTATGTCTTCCAAATGACTGAAATGAAGTTGACTTTTTTGGCTTATTATTGGAGGTCATTCGGGTGACAGACATATACTGGTTCCCTAGTAAGAAGGGTTTAAATGATGGGTTAACAGGAAGTCAATTTGTGATTGAGTGGTCTGACAACAAAGGGCACCCCCCACAGACAACGGTCTATTCTAAAGATAGGTTATCAATGTTATTAAAACTAATTTAAGGCCAAAATGCACACGGGAGCATTTTGGTTGGTATTTTGCATCAAAGGAGGTACGCATTTTCCATTATACTCTTCTTTTCGGAGATTCCACTCCTGGTTTTGGCAAACAAATGCTAATAGAAATTACTGACCAAATCCTTTCCTGCATGAAAGTGGTCCTAATCAGTTCTTGGAGCTATGTTTATTATTCTGGCTTTATAATATATCCTAGGATTTTTCCTTAAAGCCTAATCTAACATAAATAATTAAGATTTGTTAAAAACTTTTTTGGGGAGAGTTATCAAAACTGGTATAAAGGAAAAATGGCTTAGTTGGCCAGAGCAAGCAGATTTGGAATCAGATTTCACCTTTCATTCCATAAAATAGCTCTGAAAAATGAAAGGTGTAATCTGATTGGTTGCTATGGGTTGTTTGAGCAGTTTTGATAAATCTCCCCGTGGTTTTTTTTTTTTTCAATAAATTGCTGTAAGCTAGGTATTGAAAGCAACAAACCTGTCTGAACTAGACTGCAGAGTACAATACATGTCATCCACCCACTATGGCATCTCCTGTTTTCCCTGGCATATTTGTTTAAAACCACAAAAAAATGGCATTTCTATGATGTCAATTTCACAGGTTTGGTTCAGGTAAACTCATTTCAGTGAGAACTTTGGCTTTGTAAATCTAACAGTGCCTATGACCGATCCATTGTAACATAGAAAATGTGTTTTTTAAGCATAAGAAAAATAACACTGTCACAATAATACTCTATAATGATGCACACTCAATGGCACTTTATGGGCACAAATAGTAATACCATACTTAAAGCCTTAATGTGCGTCAAAACATACACAGCAGTGGGTTGCTTGGCACATTCATCTGTGTCAGACCTTTTGCCATCTCTTACAATCTAGAGCAGGAAAATATCATCCTTGTAAAACTAGTTTGCATGCATACTCCCAGCTACAATGGTAATTTCAAAGACAAGGTGCACCTACTCTTATTTGTAAACCTCGAAAGAAAAAAATATATAAAAAATTATAATCTTGGTCTAAAGACGTACCAACACGTTGTGGATTACCAAGTACAACATAGTCTGAATTTTCAACTCAGAAAGCAAAAAATACATCAGATGTACAAGTGATTAGTTCTAATAGACAGGGGCATAGTTAGAGGGGGTGTGACAGGGTATGTGGTATACCCCATTGCTGAGTGCCAGGGAGGTGTCAGAGGCAAAAAATGTACTATCTGGCACAGATTAAGTAAATCCTGGCTAGGCCTCTGCTAAGAGATGTACACATGCAAACCACTGTGAGAAAAGACAGGATATGTTGTATCACGTTTGAATAGAAATTTCACTTTAGCACAAATATTAAGAAAAATAAAATGTACAAATTATATACTGTAATGTATGTAATGGGATCCATGTTGATTTAGGCATTGTTCGGCATGCAAGATGAAAGTGTGTCTCTGTGGGCAATGCTGTGTTTCTTGTTTGTACTGTATGCATACTATGGCTAATGGCCTTGGCCTGTACTTTCTTCAAGTTCCTTGTCCCCTTAGCATAATCTATAAGGGAAAAAAACAAAACATAAAGGGTTAATCAGTGAAATAATTATCATTCTATTATAGTCTATTCAATTTTAGAGCTATATGAAAAGATACTCCAGAATTGTTATATTATGGGGAATAGAATCATGTAAGCAGAAGTGTATCCGCTGTGCCGACTGAACTGATTTGGCTTGGTGCTATTCCTAAGGGTGCTATCCTTCACCTTTCACTTTTAAGTCCTATACAGGGATCTAGACTCTGCTGCAAGGAAACCACCAGGTTGCTTCCTCCTGGAGTAGTCTCTGTTTAGTGGTTGTTGACCCACCGGGGTCAAGAGACACCAATGGACAGTACCAAGGGGATGAGACAAAACTCGAGGAAACTCAAGGACAAGCTGAGGTCAGGGCAGGCAGAGTTTGTGCAATTCAATAACAGTCCAAACGTTATGACAGGAAGCTCAGGGTCAGTACCATGAACAGGTAGAGGTCTGGTAAAGGGTCAAATCCAGAGACAGACAGAGGTTGGTAAATGGACAAGCAAAACAATACAATAGCTCACATCAGCAGGACACTAAGCTACTAAATGTATTGCTCAGGCACCTTTCCACAGGGAAAGGTGCCTTCAATACCCTAAGGTGGCCAGCCATTGGCTGGGAAGGCAGATCAGGCAAGCAGAAGGCCTCATCCTGAAAGGAGTGGACAGATTGTGCTGCTCCAGGCTGCCATGCCTGCCAGGAGGGAATAGAAGGACAGGCATGGACCACCGGTGAACCTCACAGAAGAGAAGATAAGCATTCCAGTTGCTGTGCGCATGGAGGAGAGGGGTGGTGGTGGGCACGGACTGATGGCATAACAAAACACTTTTCTTTTAATCTTCTTAGACATTTATGAATACATTGACACCTGTTATCAGATGAGCGTGTATTTCTGTACACTCACACACTGTCCAAACAGCGCTGACAGTGGCAGACTCTGTAGGCACACAATCCTTTGACAAGGTGAATAGTTAGTGAATGCCCAGTTGTAAATGTATTCATAAATGTGTAGGAGGGATAACAGAGGTACAACACAACACAAAGAAAAGATGTCCTAGAATTGTTACTTGATGAGGAATACAAGTATTTAGTAAAACACACATGTCAGGAGTGATGAGAGGTCCTCTACAAATACTGACCCTGATCCCACTGTTTATTTGACACTGTGCTAAAGCTGTTTATGAGAGCTGCTCTGCTGATACTGTAAGTGGGGTCAGTGTGATAAAGCTGCTCATGAAGCCATTATGGAGGCTTGTCTGTGTAAGGTACAGAATAAAAATAAAATGTAACTCTTCCTAATGGTATGTGATTTTACTATACATGATGCATTATGAGCTCCTACACTATATGTGTTATTCACATTATGTATTGTCATCTTTTTCTGCAATCAAAATTCTAAATATGTCACAGTTGGGAAGTACAGAAACTTCTTATTAAACATTTGATGTATTGCATAATCTAACACACGAATATAGTATTTAAAGGGAGTCTTTCACCTTTTTTTCACCAACCATAACTAAGAGCAGTGCCCCACAGAAGTTGGCAGACACATCCCAGACATACTGTACCTGTGTGCACTTTGTGTCTGTATTACACGTCCAGGAAAAGCACTTTTATTCTGTTGGAAAACCGCTCCCAAGTGCCCAGCTCTGCTGCTGCAAGTGCTCAAAGCAAGCCAGACTGAAGAGGAGAGGGCTTTTTTAGCTGCTCATATCTTGGGATTGGTAGCAGATAGAAAAATGGTTCTGACCTTCTATAAAAGCTGGCATTCCAAGCTTTCAAAATCACATCATTATATCCAGTATATCAGAAGATATAGCTGTTAGAAATCGAGTCGGGAGAGAAAGCTGTTTTTAGCTTCACTTTCAGCTGGGCACTTGGGAGCTTTCCTGCTTTCCAGCAGAATAAAAGTGCTTTTCCTGGACATGTAATACAGACACACAGTGCACACAGGTATGTCTGGGATGTGACATGTAATACACACACAGTGCACACAGGTATGTCTGGGATGTGTCTGCAATCTTCTATGGGGCACTGCTGTTAGTTATATAGGTGAAAAACAGGTTGAAAAAAATCCCTTTAATGCAGTCTGTTACCTGTAAGATCATGGTTATGTTTTGGGGCCTCTACTAGTGATGAGCGAAGTATTGAAAAATTTGATTCTGCTGCTTCACCGAATTTTACAAAAAAACTAGCTTCATGACAAATTCATCACAAAGCGCGTTTCTTTGTAAGTAGTGGGTGCAATTACAGGGAGCTGCAATGTCATTGTACCCCTCAGATGCAGCATTCATAGAAGATTGCGGCATCTGACAGCAATAATACAGTGTAAAATTTTTAAAAATTATTAAAACCATACTTACCTCTTCTATTTGATCGTGAAGAGCTGGCTGCCACCATCTTCATTGAAGATCTAGCGCGAATTCTACAGTGGCCCGTGATTAGGGATGAGGTCATCACTAGGGATGAGCGAACCGAACCGTAACGAACCAGATTCGTTACGAACTTTCCCAAAAGTTCGGTTCGTCACCGAACCGAATTTTGACAAATTCGTAACGAATCTGGTTAAAATAACGGCGACGCAAAATATACGCATATTTATTGAGAATGTACGCTAATGCGTACGTATTCCATTAAGTAGCGTACTTTTAACAACGCTACACTGTATGTTCGTTACTTGAGTAGGAATGTTCGCAGACGCAGTATATGAGTACGCTAATGCGTACATATTCAGTTAAGTAGCGTACCTTTGACAACGCTAGACTGTATGTTCGTTACTTGTGTAGGAATGTTTGCGGACGCAGTGCATGCGTACGCTAATGCGTACATATTCATTTAGTTAAGTAGCGTACCTTTGACAACGCTAGACTGTATGTTCGTTATTTGTGCGGGAATGTTCGCATTAGCGTACGCATTAGTGTAGATTCTAAAATATGCGTAGATTTTGCGTCGCCGTTGTTGAAGTCACTTGGATTTTTTCCACTTTTTTCATTGTAATAGCAACTGCAAATAAACGAAACTGTACCCTATCTGACTCCCATTATTGTAGAAGCAATTATTCAGCCGTTATAGCAAGGTTCGTTTTAGGTTCGGTTCGTACGAATCCGAACTTCAAGAAAGTTCGCCGAAGCGAACCGAACCGAACTTTTCAAAAGTTCGCTCATCCCTAGTCATCACGTCAGCTGTGTCACTGCGCACAGGATTTTGTGCAAGATCCTCAATAAGGATGGCGGCAGCTGGCTCTTCACTCTCAAATGGTTGATGTAAGTATGTTGTTTTTTTTTTTTCAAACAGAATTTTCCCTGAAATCCAGATGGAAGTCCACTTTGTGGACTTTGATTCGCTCAACACTAGCCTCTACCCTAGATAGTGGTACACTTACTATATATTTGGAGGTGACAGACTCCCCTTAAGCGTGTATGAACTTTTTCAATGGATTCATCTTGTATGGACTACAAAACTCAAATGAAATAATCCAGCAGCAACTTCACATAACTCTGCACTTGAATTTTTCAAAACTGATTGCAACATTGCATTCTAATTTCTTTTAAAAGACATATTGTATAAATAGCAATGCGAAAATTCTGTGATAATGAAACTTACTGCGTCAGGACATGACCTCTAGAGCTGTGTAACATACTTGTGACTACTCAGATGATCTGCAGATATTATGGGTATCTGTAGATAAAACAGGTTAACAATGAATTGAAAACATTTGCAGCCAACAATCAGCCGTTTGTAGAAAACAGAACAAAAGCCGTTGACTTCTGAATACGGAGTAATAAGTAAAACATTGTGAAACTAAATGCTACAGTAGCAAACTGATGTTAAGAAATTGCTCAACAACTCTAAATAAGTGTCAGCAGCTGCACAGGGAGGCGAGGGAGCAGCACATAGAAATTGTACGGAGCAGTAATCGTCAAGAGATCCTCTTTGGTTGGCATACACAAAGGGCATTATTGGAGTCTAACTAGGATTATCTAACCAGAAGCTAGGTGCAAACCCCTAAGAAGTTTTAGCAATCAAATCTAGTAAAAAAAAAAAAAACATAACATGCTAAACTACATATTTTTCTGTGACCTTGAGTCTGGGCACAGGATAATAATTAGTTGTAAAGGGCAACATCCTTGACTTCATATTTATTACGTTAAATATGTGCTAGATCGGTTATATGTAGTTCTAAAGATATCACAGTAATTGATGGGTTCTCCAGGAATTCAATATTGATGAGCAAATTTCTTAAAATTTGATTTAGATCTGGATAAACTCCACCCCAATCAAAAGTTATTACCTGGAAAAGTCTATCTCTCTCTCTCTTTGATTCTCCAGGATCAATACAAAATTTGGGTTCATTAAAATGAGAACCTTTTGAAAAATTTGGGTCAAATTTTCAAATTTTATAATCTATTCACTTATCTCAAATGACTTTGTGATAAGGTCATCAATGTCTTATTGGTGGGCGACCAACTCCTGATACCCCTGCCGATCAGTGCTTAGATGATTACAAGTATTACAGCAAAAACGTGAGCTGCAGAAAGGCCAGGTGACTGATGGACATGATGTCACAGGCCATGGAGGGGCAGAAGTTGGACCCACACTGATTAGATACTGATGACACATCCTGAGGGTAGATAATCAGTATTGGATTCCTGGAAAACCTCTTTAATGACAGGATCTATTCTGCTCCATCTAACCATGCTTTAGTATTTTGGGAACCTGGGCAGAATGGCTCATTTGGAGGGATTATTTATATTCTATCCTTCCCTAAGTTAACCTCTCACACTCAGTTACTGTACATGTGACGATTGTGTTGTTACTACTTATTAAATTGCAATTTAAATAAAATATGTCATAAGCTTTAAATGCTAGTAGAATTAATATGTATGCCAGCAGGAGGAACGGTGAACATAGTGTTATTACAAAGCACTGATTTAGAGTTGTTCTTAAGAATGGAAGCTGTAAATTAGCAAACCTGGTTGGCTGTGGCTGTTGCAGCGAAGGGAACACTTGTGGCAGATGTTGCTGCTGCAGACACAGTAGCGGGCGCTGTACCGTGCACCATGGGAACTTTCGGAGGAAATCATATAAGCAAACATACAGAAGAGTGTAGCAGAGTGGGAACCATAGCAACAGGTGGCAGAACAATTTGGCATGATATTTATTGCAGCGTGAAGCCACGTGGTGTAACATCATCACCAGCGAGTGGCATGCAATCAAAGTGCAAAAGCAGGTCAGCATTCCAGGGAAAAGGAGAAGGGTGGGATGAAAGAGAAAAAAAAGGGAAAATGTTTGTTACCATCAAAACAATGTATTCATTACACACAAAGCTTAATTTTTATGACTGAATCAGTTATAATGAAAGTACCTCTATAATGTGCACACAGGGGAGGAATACATTGTGTCGGCTTAACCACTGCTGCAGAGTAGAAATGGGCAAACTTGAAAAAAAATTAGCTTAGCCAGCATTATATGTTTTTTTTCTCAATAAAAATCTTAAAGCATACCTCCATTTATTAGGGCGTTTTGCTTTTTAACCGGTGCACAAACCATTCATGGTCCATGCAGCACCTAACCAGACAGTGAGGGACAGGGCATCCGGCTCTCCTCCTAGTCCATCATTCTCAGTACAGGAGATAGTGACCTAAGGTCACACAGGGACTAGCAAATATGAGATTCAATTTAGATTTAATTGACTTGAAAAATGTGGAAATATAAAGACTTTGTTCACACCACATGTCGTATGTATGTTTGGTGTATGCATTAGAAACTGTTCCTGGTTGGGTTAATGGGCTCCTATGAGCCTAAGGCCGTGGAGATTGCACTGTCCCTCATCACTGTACCCCTCAGATGCTGCTTTCATTGCTGATAGCAGCATCTGATAGCAATAATACAGTGTAAAATAAAAAATAAAAAAATCATACTTAGCTCCTCTGTATGATCGCGAAGAGCTGGCCGCCGCCATCTTGATTGAAGATCTGGCACGAAATCTCGTGCAGCCCCTGATGATGTCATATATTACCACGCACAGGATCTCGTGCAAGATCTCCAGTCAAGATGGAAGCAGCTGGCTCTTTACGCTCAAATTGATGAGGTACGTATGATTTTTTAAAATTTTTTATCACAATTCAGGTAAAATTGATTTGTTACCACGAAGCACGAGGAAATTCAGCTTTGCGACAAATTAAATTTTCCCTGAAATTTCGATTTGCTCAATATTAATTGTCACTTTTTTTTAGCCCAGGAGGAGCCCACAATGCAGCTACATAACTGCAGCTTAGGTAAAATGAATGATGCCAGATTTAACATTCCCCATGGCTCAGATCCTGCCCCACAAATGCCATTGTTTAGCTGGGGTATAAAATCCTCAAAAAAATAGGTTGTACCACAAAATGGACGCCTCCACTGTGTGCAGCTGCATTTACCACTCTCTCTATGTTTAATTCCCATGAATAATGTCTTTTAAACAATTTCTAGCAATAGAAATATTAGCACAATGTTTAATTTACCAAATGAGTACAGTCAAAATCCACAGACAGAAAATTCTGAAATGACATAAGCAGCGTCTCCCAAACTTATATCTCTCTAGACAAGTGCCCCCGGACATGGATTTTGAGTGCAAGAATAAAAGTTCATCAGGCATGTCAAATAATTAAGAAACAAAGCTGGCACCTACCAATACTTGCAGCGGGTGTCATGCACAAAATTGAGCCTGCCCATCATGCATTGCAACAGGAAGGTGGATTGAAAGGGAAAAGAATTAAAAAAAACCCATCACACATGTTATTATTAGGAAAAATTATTTGTACAAGGAAGAAATGGGTTATTAATGCAACAGTGGAACGTACAGTGAGCATACTAAAATCACAGAGGAGCAGAGTGGGTGATTAGGACTTCTGTGGAGCAGAGGAACAAAGGGTAAACCGTGCTACTGATCGCCACATGTTAGGGTCACAATCTCTACGGCAAACCATGACCTTTACACATGCCAAAGGTTGTAGGTAGTTCTGGTAATATAGTAAGCTGGTTCCTTGTGTTTTTAGGTAGGACAGCTAATCTCTGCCATGCCAGTTGCTGCTGACCATAACATGATGATCGCTGACCTAGTTTCCTTTTATAGCATGTCCACTATGATTACTTTCATGGAGTTAAACCAACAGAAATATATACAGGCTTTCATCAACATCCACCTAGGTCTACTTTCTGAAGTATATGTAACAAAAGGGGTTCTCCAGGATTTACATATTGATCACCTATCCTCAGGATCGGTCACCAGTATGAGATGGACGAGGGTCCGACTCCTGGCACTCCCACAGATCAGGTATACAGAGAGGTTGCAGTGTTCTGTAAGTGCTTAGGCCTGTGATGGCTAACCTCTTGCACCCCAGCTGTAGTAAAACGACAACTCCCAAGAAGCACACTTACTTACTGTTCTCAGAACTCCATAGAAATGAATGGAGCATCCTGGAAGTCATAGTTTCACCACAGCTGGAGTGACGGAGGTTAGCCATCACTGTCTTAGGTCATGTGACATTATATTCATTGGTCACATGGCCTAGATGCAGCTCAGCCCCTATAGAATGTACAGCGCTGTGGTTGGGAGCGCTGAGGCCTCCTTAAACAGCTGTTTTTCGGGACCTAAATACGATAACCTATTCTCAGCTCATTAATATCCGTTCACTGGGGTCCATTGTGCTCAGACGGACACTGTGGCTTCTTCCTCAGATAACGGTCACATGTGCTTTGTGTGGCTATACTGCGTTCAAGTTGAGCTGCAATACCAAGCACAGACATCATGCACTGAATTCTGGTGTACATTGTGCCAAAATTTGGTGCAGTTTGGCACATTTTATTTGTGAAGCAAGTAAGCCATAAAGAATAATCCATCAAGCCTTGTCCATCAAGGGGGCATGGTTTTGTGTTAAAAGGCAGTGACTTGAGAAATGGGTGTTGATAAAGATGCAACATTTTGCACAAAATTTTGTGGCAAGTAAATCAACTAACAGGAAGTATAAATTAGACTAGTGTAAAGATGCACCAGATTAACAGTATCATCGGCATCAGCCACTATGACAAATGGCGGATTTTTACTCTGTCTAGTCTAAGGGCCCCTGTTCACTGCCCAAACATTGAGATTATTGCTAACAAGCATTCGTAGGAACGCTCGATAATCTGCCGGTGTAAAGGTACCACCGATTACCCAATGAACAAGCGAAATGCCTATTCATTGGGTAATAGGATCATTCATGCGGTCACCTAAATCATCATTTGCAGGCAGCAGATTAGGCTGGCAGGAATGCTGCCTGCTGCTCTGGGCTATAACAGAGTTTGTAACTCAGGTTAAGGGCTCATGCACACAGCTGTTGCCAGCCCGTGGTCGCATACGCCGGGTCCGCAATACACGGGCACTGGCCGTGTGCAGCGCGCATCATGGATTGCGGACCTATTCACTTCAATGGGTCCGCAATTCCGGAGATGCGGGACGGAGGCATGGATCGGAACACCACGGAAGCACTATGGAGTGCTTCTGTGATGTTTCTGGTCGTGCATCTGTACCGCAAAAAAGTAGTGCATGCAAAATTGCGGTCCACAGCATGGGCACTGACAGCACGTGTGCATGAGCCCTAAGTACAAGATAAGTAATGCAATTTATATACTAAGTAACTGAACTAAGAATCAATTTTCCCTGTAATGGCATACAAAAAAAACCCATACCTTATCCATTTGAGCGCGAAGAGGCCTCTGCGGCCATCTTGATTGAAAATCCTGCGCAAAATCTCGTGCATGGTGACATATGATGTCACCATGCCAGCCAGCGTGATTACATCATTACTCACGGCGTGAGATTTCACGCAGTGACCTCAATCAAGATGGCTGCGGCGGCCTCTTCGCGTTCAAATGGATAAGGTGAGTATTATTTATTTATTTTTATTGGATTAACCCCTGAAAGCCCTCACTATTTTTCTCAAATGCAGCGAGCAGCGATGAATGTGGCATCTGAGGGGTTTAATAATGTTCCCCATCATTACGCCTACTACTTACAAAGAAACGCACTTCATGACAAAGTAACTCATCACAAAGCGAATTTCTTTTTGAAATAATTGTTTTCAAAACTTCGCTCAACACTAAACTGAACTATGTGGATTAATGCTATATGTAAATTGTAAAAAGCTGTTCACAGGGGAGCAAACATTTTTAAGGATTCTCTGATTTAGTAAAAATAATACTAAGTAAATCAAGATCTGTACCAGGATCCCCACATGTCTCTCAGACACCTGGGCTGGGATGAAACTGAAACCTCTATAACTAGAGATGAGCGAATCAAAGCCGAATTTCCTTGTGCTTCGTGGTAGCGAATTGATTTAACCTAAAATGGTGTAAAAAAAAAAAAAAATTCTCCATTTGCTCACGACAGGCCGCCGCCATCTTGATTGAAGATCTCAGGCTGAAAGCAAGATGGCAGCAGTGGCCCTTTGCGAGCAAATGGAGGCAGTAACTATGATTTCATTTTTTTTCTGTTAAATTTAGAATGCATTATTACTCTCAGATGTATGAACACTGCATCTGAGGGGTACAATGATGGGGAGCTGCGCTATCCCAGCTCCCTGTCATTGCATCCATTAATTCGTCAAATTTTATTGTAAAATTCGGCAAAGCAGCCGAATCGAATTTTTTAAAAATTCGCTCATCTCTATCTACACTCACCGGCCACTTTATTAGGTACACCATGCTAGTAACGGGTTGGACCCCCTTTTGCCTTCAGAACTGCCTCAATTCTTCGTGGCATAGATTCAACAAGGTGCTGGAAGCATTCCTCAGAGATTTTGGTCCATATTGACATGATGGCATCACACAGTTGCCGCAGATTTGTCGGCTGCACATCCATGATGCGAATCTCCCGTTCCACCACATCCCAAAGATGCTCTATTGGATTGAGATCTGGTGACTGTGGAGGCCATTTGAGTACAGTGAACTCATTGTCATGTTCAAGAAACCAGTCTGAGATGATTCCAGCTTTATGACATGGCGCATTATCCTGCTCAAAGTAGCCATCAGATGTTGGGTACATTGTGGTCATAAAGGGATGGACATGGTCAGCAACAATACTCAGGT
This sequence comes from Rhinella marina, assembly GCA_900303285.1. Classification (NCBI taxonomy): domain Eukaryota; kingdom Metazoa; phylum Chordata; class Amphibia; order Anura; family Bufonidae; genus Rhinella; species Rhinella marina. The sequence continues at coordinate 56,898 of ONZH01019530.1, forward strand.
AGGCTGTGGCGTTGCAACGATGCTCAATTGGTACCAAGGGGCCCAAAGAGTGCCAAGAAAATATTCCCCACACCATGACACCACCACCACCAGCTTGAACCGTTGATACAAGGCAGGATGGATCCATGCTTTCATGTTGTTGACGCCAAATTCTGACCCTACCATCCGAATGTCGCAATAGAAATCGAGACTCATCAGACCAGGCAACGTTTTTCCAATCTTCTACTGTCCAATTTCGATGAGCTTGTGCAAATTGTAGCCTCAGTTTCCTGTTCTTAGCTGAAAGGAGTGGCACCCGGTTTGGTCTTCTGCTGGTGTAGCCCATCTGCCTCAAAGTTCGACGTACTGTGCGTTCAGAGATGCTCTTCTGCCTACCTTGGTTGTAACGGGTGGCAATTTGAGTCACTGTTGCCTTTCTATCAGCTCGAACCAGTCTGCCCATTCTCCTCTGACCTCTGGCATCAACAAGGCATTTCCGCCCACAGAACTGCCGCTCACTGGATGTTTTTTCTTTTTCGGACCATTCTCTGTAAACCCTAGAGATGGTTGTGCGTGAAAATCCCAGTAGATCAGCAGTTTCTGAAATACTCAGACCAGCCCTTCTGGCACCAACAACCATGCCACGTTCAAAGGCACTCAAATCACCTTTCTTCCCCATACTGATGCTCGGTTTGAACTGCAGGAGATTGTCTTGACCATGTCTACATGCCTAAATGCACTGAGTTGCCGCCATGTGATTGGCTGATTAGAAATTAAGTGTTAACGAGCAGTTGGACAGGTGTACCTAATAAAGTGGCCGGTGAGTGTATATCTAACTATTATGCCACTACTGTCCTTAAAAAATCCATCAATCCTAAGAGCAGATCTTCAGGACTGTGGGTATGAAGGCTCTACTGTCTATATATATCCAGTGGACGAGGTGCGGACTCTATGTCCTGGACTTGTCCTATGTAAACAGCTCTTAGGTTCCATTCACACGTCCGTATAATGTGTCCGCATCCTTTCCGCATCCGTTTCTGCAATTGCGAACAATTATGCGGATAGGATGCGGATTCATTCATTTCAATTGGTCCCGAAAAAATGCGAACAGTACACCACGTGGTGTCCGCATCCGTGTGTCCGTTCCGACTGTCCGCATAAAGAAATCCTCCTGTCCTACTTTTCTCCCGAATTGGGGTCCATAGCACAATGAAAGTCTATGGATCCGCAAAAAATGCGGAAGACATGCGGAAAGGCATCCGCATGTCATCCGTTTGCGGATTCCGTTCCAGGAGGGGAGAAAAAAAAAAGAAAAGGTACAGATGTTATTCATCCTTCCGTTTTTTGCGGAAAAACGGAAGAGATGTCATGGAAAAACTGAGTTTTTTGCGGAACAACGGATCCGCAAAAAACTGACCGTTTTCCAGGATTTGCACAAATACGGACGTGTGAATAGACCCTTATTGGCTGTCCTCGGATTGTGCTGTGTAACAGCATCTGGTGGAAATACATGCAGGAAAAACCGGATGTGTATTATTGCTGTGGAACCCATGGCAGAAATCCAAGGCTGACCCTTGGATTTCTGCCACGGTTTGCAGTTTGCATTGACACAGAATCCACCCAGGAATTAACCCCAACCTCACCAGAAATGGACATGGTTTTTTTTTTTTTTCAATACAGACTGCAGACTTGCAATACAAATCTGCATTGTTATTGTCTAAGGAGCTGTCCCATGAAAAATATTCTACATTTTTAAAACCAGTAACCGGATCTAGATATTTTTGTAATTGCATGTAATTAAACATTTAGCATAAACACTGAGCTATTCAATAAAACGTATCTGGATAGCACCGCCTGCTGTTTGTTCTTTACCTAGATGTATTATGCCTGTGGCTTTCTATCTAAAGAGGACGCGTTCTAGCAAATTCTTTTATTCTTTATGAAATGACAATTCTGGATCATCTTTTCTTACATCTATGCAATGTGCCATTCTTCTGTGTATGAATACATTGACAACTGGGTTTTACCCACTGGGGGTTGTCCCTGCTCACCCTGATGCTGTCCAACCAGTGTTCACTGTGCAGGGACACACCCCTGACGGACATACCGTCAGTTCTCAATACACTCATTTCCAGAAAGAATAATAGAGGAATAGTGTACAAGTATGACAGATGCTCTAGAATTGTGGGGGATACAAGTATTAACTAAACAAAGAAATGACAGGTCATCTTTAAATGGCCCTAAGCAAGCAGAAGCAGATGAAATCATCAAAGTACAAAGGTAGAAACGGAAGCCAGTATCATGCTGAATACCAGGAGTTGTGGGGGCAGGGAAGCGAGACCCAACTAATGTTTTATTAAAGGTGCAGATCACCAGCAGAACATTCAGATTTTATCAACTGTCTGGCTATGTTCACATGCTCAGGATTTGGTGATGATTTAAGTGCGGATTATACACCTAAATCCTCCCCAGGTAATCTAACATTATGCATCCAATACAAGTGAATGGGATATTTATATCTGATGTACGTACAGTGGGAACACCAATTTGGCGAAATAATGACCACACTGCGGGTTTTCATATTTGAAGCATGCTCATGATTTGCACCTTGAAAAGCCATGGATTTTCCCCCAATGAATGACTCTGGCTCTAACTCTTGTGCGAATCTGCTGGCACATACATACATGTTGGATTTGCCTATACATGTGAACATACTCTCTCTGGACATATCACAGCATACAACCATACTACTGTACGTGAATTTCTTAAAATTCAATTTGTGTCCAAATAAATTCTAACCACTGTGAAAGAGCTCTGATTGTCTAAAAAGTCTCTCTCCTTGAATCTCCTAAATGAAAGAATTTTGGTTCAGCAGAATGTTTTGGGAAAATTGGGTCGAATTTCTGAATTTGCTAATTTCTAAACAAAATCTATCTGACCTTTTATACGTCTCACTACTAGTGTTGCTGTATCCAAACCTGATTCATTTGAAAACTTTGTTAACAATATAGCCTCTGTCCTTCCGTAAAATGTATGTGCTCCGCGGGGGTGTTTGCGTACTTGTGGCAAATATCACAAGACTTGCTTCGTCTTGAGTCTATGACTTTAATACTTCATTTATTTGCATAAATTACAGTGTAAAAATCCAAAGCTGAACTCGGCTTCGTTAATGAGGCAGTATTTTTGCAGTAAGTTCGCAAAGAACTCTGCGGAGACAATACATTTTACGGTTGGACAGAGGCTATATTGTTAATGAAGTTTACAAACAAATCGGGTTTGGATACAGCAATCCAAACCCGATTCGCTCAACTCTACTCACTACTATCAGTGATTTACCCCATGTCTGCTTCCAAACTTCCCTTTCCTATTATAATAGTTAATTAGAGGCGAGAAATTGGATTCTACTGATTTGGAATTCGTTCTGAATTTCAAACAAAAATTTGGATTCCAACTAATCCATTTTGAGTCAATGCCAAAAAGGCAGAGCAGCAAATACTCCTCATGCATACTTGTTGGTCTCCCTAATGAGAAAGAGCACTGGCAAGGCCACTCTGCTCACCAGGGCAATTTCCTCTTGAGACTCCTCGTGCACTTATCCTTTTGGAAGGAGAACTGGCTTGCATGTCTCACTTCCAGTGGGATATTGCTTGTAGATCTCTCCCCACCCCCCTTTCCCTCTTGTTTGTGTCTTTTAGGACTCATATTTATTCTCTGATTCTTTTCAGAACAATATCAGTCCTAGGAGACCACAGACTTATATTTTCAAAGCAATTGAGGCATATTTCACTTGTGTCAAATTAAATCAGACCCAAATCAGATTTTTTTTTTTTTTTAATTGCTGTATTGGACATGAAAAGAATTTCAAGAAATGTGCTCATCTCTATTGTTAATACAATGTTAGACTACACTGAGTATATTATATTTAGGAGGTTTTAGTCTCCTACACATCAAGTCTTCCATACGTCATGCCAGTCAACAAATCTCTTCACATTGGGCTTACCTGGTGGGAAAAAGGCTGCCTGCTGCTGGAGCTGCATGTTGGCAAGAGCCTGTTGGTACTGGAAAAAACCCGTATTAAACATTCCGGTGGCACCATTGGTTTTTTCAAGTGCAGGCCTCTTTGGTAATGGGGGAAGTACAGTTTGAGGAATTCCCTTCAATCCGAAGGAGGAGGAAGGAACCATAAAAGAAATTAGGAACACAAATAAATAAATAATAAAAAAGACCAGACTGTCATCATAAAAAACCCTCTCTGAGCTGGAAAAGGCGGCAGGTAAGTGAATTCACTGCAGACTTCTCCAGGTCGGAGGGAAATGAGCCATGAGCAGATAAAGCAGCACGCTAGACTACTGCACTAATGTTATAAACCCTACCCTGGGGGAATCATTGACCCCTGATTAAGGTCGATTGCACCTCCTCATTCACACAGGCAACAGATATTATAGGTGAATAATATCTGTACCTTTCGGGGGGAAATGTACAAGTGTATCTTAATAAAAAATACTGCAACTTTGGAGCTATATGGCAGGTAAAAGTTTACAGGGTTATCATTTTATTGTATTATTTAGGGGGGAAAATTGCACTGCTAGCTCCATGAAGGTCAACAATTAAAGCAACAGTTACCCCAGAAAATGACTGAAGAAGGTAGGATCATATTGAAAAAATACCCACACTTCCCCAAACCTATCTACATGTAGTCATGCAAACCTTACCCGTGCATGCAGGTATGTTAACATTGACTTACAAATGTTAAAACTACACGTACATAGGAGTAGCAATAGAGCCATGCCAACCACACACATACAGTACACACATTTATGTACGGTCTGACTGTGGTCTAGATTATGGAAATACTATTTCTACTGAGGTGGCACTGAATGTGGTTATTGTGGTAAATACTACGCATAAGAATAGATTGCTATAGCGATGTAGCAGAGCTGAATGGGTCATTTAACGCTAAGGGGTTCTGTTGCTTGCACAGAGAGAAAAATCATTCACTAAAGATTTTGCCTGCAATTCTATGTAAAACCACAGTCAACACGGTGTGCTATACCAATGTGCTGTAGCTCTGCTCCATCTTGTTAACCACACTCAGTTTTACATCTCATTTTACGACCACAGAAAACGTCTAGATAACATACTCTATGCTTGCAAGCTTAACACTGGCTTCTACAGTAAAAGCTACATGCCAAGCTAAAAGGTGAAAGGTCATAGTACCAGGTCAAAGGTTGCCTCGAGGTTTCGCTTCAGTGATTTGACAGCCGACTGAGTCTTAATTAGCAGGCAGCGAGCACATGATGGCAATGGGCCAATGGGGTTCAAGCGCATTAACATAAACAGCAAGCAGAGGTGCATCATGGGGGCAGCAGTGCATATTTTGGTAGGTGAGAAAAAAAAACAAATAAAAAAAACAAATCATCCGAATGCCGTATAATAACAAATACAAGACTAAACATGCACAATAAAGGCTGTGGTTCGTTACTCTCATATAACTTTTTAACGGAGAATTAGCATACATTATTAAGGCAGTGACTGATATAGGATTTGCTGGTGTTTTCACGGCAAGTAAAAAAAAATAAAAATAAAAATCTACATTTGTTGCCAAAATTTCAATGAAACCAGCAAATGACTTTAACTTTCTTTACCTACTGTTTATAATAAACTTTTGCATGCTTTTTTGTATTATTTTAATCCATGCATTGCTTAAAGGGGATATGTAATACCCATTACATATTGCTGAGCCATCACAATGGCCATGGAGAAGCATGCGCTTTATTTCTGTTTTTTTAGGGCAGTAGTTGTTTATTGAATGACTTGTGTATGGAGTATTAACTAACGGGCAACACTGTGCAAAAATGGAAAATTCTGATTTTATCCACCGATACCTACTGTCCAAAGTCTTTCATAAAGGGATATGTTATAAAGTGATGGCCTATGGTTACTATATGATCTGTGGGGGTCAGAGAGGTGTGACCCTCAGTGTGACCTAGTAACATGCCATAATTTTAAAAGATGGGACTACCCTTTAACTGGGTTTCTGCTTTGAGGACATATCCAGGGTTGCCTAACAGAGGTGTAATAGGCTACCTGAGAGCCTGCCTAAGGACTCATGTACATGGCCATATACACATACTTCAGAAATACAAACTAAATCTCCAGCATGCCGTGAAACTTCCGAGTTCATTTGTCACATTGGAAACATCAGATGAAACATGAGAGACACTTACCCGTTTTGCACAAGTAAATGTGTACTGCCCTTAGTCATAACTATGATTGAGGACGGTACATATTTACTTGTCTGAAACGCATAAGCATCTAATGGTTTATGAGAATAAACGTCACATTTTTATGGGATGCTGGAGTTTTACCATTTATTTTTGAAGAATCAGGGGACTGCACCTATGGCCATATTAAGATTTCTCTCCCTGCCACCTTAAAGGGGTTCTCCAGGAATTAAGACAATGAAAATACTTAAATATTCCTTTATTATAAATATATTCTCAAATACCTTTCATTATTTATAATGGCTCGTTTTGTCTGAGGAGCAATCATCAGGGGAAACAAAATGGCCGCTGTCCCATTAGTTCACACAAAACCTGTCCTGATCACATATGGGGACAAGTTACTTTACAACACTGAGGTAAAGAGCTGCCTCATCCCTCTCTCCTACTTGTCAGGGATTATGATCCTGAATACAGATGATAAGAACTTTAACTGAATTTATAGGGAATTTAGTTCATGAGGAGACATGAAGTACAGAGAGGATGAACAGGACAAACTGTGGTAATATGTTGCTGTAGTAATAGAGACTGTAAACAAGTGCTGCTGCTCATTAGCCACACCTCACCCGCCTCTCATGTCTCCTCATCTTCTCCATTCCCACAAAGATTCACCTGTATTCAGGATCATGATTCCTGAGAAGCAGAACAGAGAGGAGGAGGCAGCACTATGGCTCATTGTGGTGAAGTAACTTGTCCTCCTGTGTGATTAGGACAAGTTTTGTGTGTACTAATAGGACGGCGGCCATTTTATTTCTCCTAATGATTGCCATTCTAAGTAATGAAAGGTATTTGTGAATATATTTATTATAAGATAATATTTAAGTATTTTCATTTTTTTAATTCCTGGAGAACCCCTTTAAGATTGCACTTATGGCTATCTTAAGATTTCTGTCCCTGCCTAGGCTGGAGATCCAAGAAAGAAAGAGAGTAGACCCTAGATATGTACACAGGTGAGACTTTAGGGATAGATTAAAGACGATCTGGTACCTCTCCTAACATATCTGTTTTGGCAAGTACTTGCATCCCCCTGTAATAACAATTCTGGAACATCTATTCGTATGACTCTATATTGTGCCATTCCTCTAGTATTCCTTCTTGAAGTTTATAAATGAATTGCTATCAGTCTGCAGTGAAGATAAAGCTGGGTATGACCAACTGCAGGTATGTACCTGCACAGACAGATACAATCCTATCAGTGCTGCTAGTGTCAGACACTAGTGCAGGGACACCCCCCAAGTCGTAACACCCATCTGCAAACTGTTAGTAATTCATTGATAACTTCTTGAAGGAATAATAGTGGAATGGCATAACACAGGTGTTATTACATGGGGAATGCAAGTAGTTAATAAAACATACATGCCAGGAGAAAAAATTTTAATTACCCCCCTCCCCCCAGTGTCACACTTTAAAAAGTTAGAGGCCTGCATGACAAGCTGTAATCTTCAAAGAAACCTCTTCCCCTGGAGTCTTATATTAAGACTGAAGTGTTAAGAAGGTTGGCAAGGTCTATGCTCAACCAGCCACACACAGAGGAGCAGATCATGACCTGACCAGGAGATGATTAATATCTTAGACTTGGACTCCCTTCAAGAAGGATTAAAAAAAAACATTTTCTCTATATAATCTATTAATGGAATTGCTAAGAAGTCATATAAGGACACTGACAGGTTCAGAATGAAGCCACCAAAATTCACAGCAGCCCCTTTCAGAGTTTACTGTCTATCTAAATTCTGATGACTTGTGTGCAAGTGTTATGGAAGGCAAGACAGATTGGGGCATATTCCATTAGTATTATACAGCATAGGCACACCGTCTCCTCCCGCAGTGTTATATTGCCCAATAGGTTACCATATAAATAAAGCTGTCAAAGCAAGCTCTCCTACTTGTCTATTGTTATGGCTTTTGCTGCTAAAAATGTTACTTAAACGGTAAAATGTAAGGCACAAAGGACAAAATAAGATATTACCCACACAAGACGTAGCGGTATGCACTTTCAATATTAGAGCATTAGGACATATTCATATACTTTCATACTGCATAGTCTGGCATATGCAGCTATACAGGATTTATTCTACTGTAGAGTATAGGACAATCCAAAAATGACACATTGTGGCCAATGACAAACTCAGCTCCTCTACATCTCACCAAGTCAGTGCACCTCTATCTGTACCTTTTCCTTAATGCAGCATTAGAGACACTAACTCAAGGAAATCATTTTACAGGAATGGCATACTGGCTCGTAGTGGACAGCGTAAACTTACCATGGCTGCTGCGGTTGCTGCTGCCTGAGCAGCTGCAGCCTGGTTGACCTGGTATTGTGCAGCCTTTATCTTGGCTTGCAAATGTGCAGGGGGGTGGAAGTATTTGCACTTTTCCCGTGAACACCTTCCTTTAATATAATCCATACACACGGTAACGGTGTTATCGTTGGTGTCGATCATTGCACTCTCAGATGGGTGTGCAAACCTGCATTCATTTTCTCCTCTGTTACAGTTGCCACGTTGATACTCTCGACAAACCTGGAGACACATCAGCAGAGAGTGTTACCTGGTTGGATAATACTGCAAACACCACAATAAAGGGACACCAATGTATTCATGTTGTGCACCCAGGGCACGTGTCTATAAGTAAGTGCACAAGAGAACGGTAGTAATTTCCACTATAGCAGATGTAAGATTTTAAGTCAATTAAGGTTTGGTTAAATTTCTATTAATTCATTTTTACAAATCGCACCAAAAATTTAACCTCCAGTGAATAGAAAACACTATCCCGATAGAAACATGCTGCTATTATTTTAACTATATGCACATACTAGAGTGTTCTTATTTGCTGGTGTGAATCTTCCCAGCAACTGCATTTTCTATGGAAAGCCACTAGAGGGAGCTCTTAGCTTTCTAAAAAAAAAATGTAATGCTCAAAACAGGTTGGAGACCATGCCAAGCAAAGCCAGTAAAACTGTATAAAGAATAAAGTGGCTTTGTCTTTTTACAGTCATCATGCCAACAAAGCCAGTTCATTTATAACTAACTATTAATTAATGTGTTCTTCCTCCACCTAAAAGGTGTTATATACCGAAACCTAAGAGTACAGTATGTCCACACAGGATATGATTTGCTGCCACAGATTTGTGTACAGAAAATCCTCAGCATTCTACAGTACTAGCAATGTGGAAAAGATAAAAAAAAAAAACCTCATCCACACACTGCAAAAAACACACTGCAGATTTTTAAAGTAGTGTTGAGCGAGCATGCTCGGCCAAACTCGCTGTTCGGCCGAGCATGCCTACGCTCGGGTCCACTCGGTGTTCAGCTGAACACCGCGTGTATTCGAGTGCGTTGCTTGAGTATGCTAATGCGTACAAATTTGTATGCTAATGTTACGCATTGTACGCTAATGCGTATAAATTTGTATGCTAATGTTACGCATTGTACGCTAATGCGTATGAATTTGGTTAATTAGCGTAATTTAACAAGTGAAAGAGGCGAATTTGGGATTCTGACCTTTTCCTATGAACCCGACTCCTTCCCCTCATCTGAGCAGGGGGTGCCTGGTCTTCTCCCATTGACTTACATTGTGCTCGAGTGCTCTGTAGAGCACTCGAGCATCACCAAGTGTTCTACCAGAGCACCCAAGCACACAAGCACTTTGGTGCTCGATCAACACTAATTTAAAGGGATCATCTGACAAAAAATATTCTACAAAATATTACCCAGCACCTGGATATGAATACTTTTGTATTTGTAGGTAATTAAAAATTAGCATAGCCACTGAGTTATTCAGTACAATGTATCTGTATAGCACCACCTGCTGTTTATTTTCTTTTCTTATTTCTTTGTCTTGCTCACTGAGATGGCCGCACATGTTCAGTTTCATCTTTCAACTGTCTCCTGAGCTGTGATAGGTAGAGTATGGATACGCCCCCTTAGCTGCAGCAGAAAAGACACTTCCCTTGTGCTGTCAGCTTGATATAAATCTAGCAGAGCAATGAATGGGGAGATCTCTGGATCCATGTGAGGTACAGAGCTGGTTCTAGCTTTGTTAGAAAGAGATTGTCATGTACTATATGATGTCTGATTTTATATTTATACATTAGTCAGAGGATAACCCTTTTAATACATAGTATGTCAATTTGTGCTGTAGATTTCCACTGCAGATTTCACCATTTGCTATGCATAGAGTGAAGTTTATAACAAAATCTACAACATATCCGCAGTAGAAATTCAGCTGTGGAAAATCCACTCCATATGGCCATACTGCTAGGGTATGTTCACATGGTTGAATTAGCATGCTGGAAATTTAGGCACAGAATTAGAAATGGATTGTGGTGCAGAAAATGCCCCAAAATCTAGATGGAAAATTTGCTGAGTGAACATAACCCTAAAGTAAATTCACAGGCAGCAGATTTTTTGCAGAGATTTCTGTGAGATATCCATGTGTGTATGGCTGAGATATCCTCAATCAGATGAATGGAAGTGATTTTCAGCCACAGAAATTTCTGCAACAAATCTGTCACATGTGAATTTCCCCTTAATCTTGTATGAACCTGGAATAACCTTGACAAGCAGAGCAGAAGCACCACTTATATTATGTATAATCTCATTTAGATATAATAGTGCTTTACATTTTTACTCATTTGTATAGGTTGTGTACATTCATTATACATGATATGTTTTCCATTATAGAAATATTGCAGTTCTGCGCAGCTTCACATAAATTAATTATGATGACATTTATATCCAGGAATATCAATATCAAAGGACTCTCAATCATAGCAGCTCTAAGCTATATGCAGCTTCACACACGTCACTTATATTATGTTTAAGGCTAATAGTTTCATTACTTTGTTACATTATTAATGAATGTATTATTTAGGAGGTTTCACTATTTAAATATCAATATTTTGTAATAATTCTATAGGAAGACAACTGCAGAAATTTCTAGAAATAGCAGATGTCAGTAAAGTGGGCCATTATTAATCATCTGTGTAACTTGGGCCTTAGGTTGCTGCTACACATCACACTAATTATGTATTTTGGATGCGGCAAAAAAAATAAAAAAATAAAAAAACATTTGCTACATGAACTGAATTTCATTAATGCCATTCAATTGTTGTGTGTTCTCCGTTGCTGGAAGGAAGCACATGAATGTGGATACGTTTTTTGATTCATCTAAAATGCAGTACCTCCATGATGTGTGACAGCCATACACATCCTCACATGATCATGGTAGCAGCTTAGTTACAAGAATTATTTGGATCATTTGTGATTGGTACTTTTCTTAGGTTATGTTAATTGGTTTTCAACCAAGGTTTAAAAATATGGGTATGGCTAATAGATAGACATATAATACTCAAGATTAATATTAACATTTTATGGTGACAACCTACTTTACATGACTACCTGGCAATATGCTGCATCATATTGTTCTTGGATTACCTACTTGAATATCTATACATGCTCCATGATAGATAGATAGATAGATAGATAGATAGATAGAAGGGATAGAAGGTATATATATATATATATATATATATATATATATATATATATGGAAGTTGGGAGGGATATATAGACATATTCTATTCTAAGACTAAAATGTTATGAAAGGATAGATGGATGGATAGGCAGACAGAAGATAGATAGATAGATAGATAGATAGATAGATAGATAGATAGATAGATAGAAGATAAACAGATAGATATGAGATAGATAGATAGATAGATAGATAGATAGAAGATAAACAGATAGATATGAGATAGATAGATAGATAGATAGATAGATAGATAGATAGATAGATAACCTAACCTGAGTGAACCTATGTTCTCCAGCCCATGCTGTCTTCCTGCGTTGCTTTAATGGAGCAATTGTCTATTCATACTGGTGCCATGATATAGTGTAGTCATTCATAAAGCTCACAAAAGTAAACACACATTTTTCCTAGGGCCGGCCTGCATATTCTATATAATTGCAATATGATTGAGCTGACAGAAATCACACTCATGGGAAACCATCCATCTGCCTCAATGTTGTATTTATTAAAAATGCTAGATATATAATAAAATGTAAAGGGCGGTAGCTGAATTGATAGTGTTCAGTTTGAAACCAATGAAAAAGAGTAAGCAGAACCTCCCCAGGACTTTAAATTGTCAGGTAGACATATTGGGGGTTATTCATCAAACTGGTGTAAATAGAACTGGCTTAGTTGCCCATAGCAACCAGTTAGATTCCACCTTTCATTTTTGACAGCTCCTTTGGAAAATGAAAGGTGGAATCTGATTGGTTGCTGCGATGAAGTAAGCCAATTCTACTTTACACCAGTTTGATAAAGGGTACCGGTTTTCACTGAAGAGAACCAGCCAGGGTAGTAATACACAATGGGAAAAATCCAGCCAACCAGTACCCTGCTATGCACTGATGATGGGCAAGAACAAAACAAGAACAAAAAACAGCTAAATAGTGGTCCCTCTTCCTTTTGGAGAAGTCTCTGGTTTGGCTAATTTCCATATTTTTCCCATGAGCATGTCCTGAAAATAAGTCTCTTCAGTGGAAAACAGTACCAAGAAAACAAAAACCCTTCTTAGACTGTAAATATTAATAGGTAGCACACAATATATGTAATGATTATTCATTTGATATGCATTTCTGTAAAGACACTGAACAAAAAATACTTTTCAAAAACGTACAAAAGATATGGAATATAAGACTTAAAAGAAGAAAAGGAAGAAATGGAGTTGTTAGTGGAAAGGAATATAGTAGAGGTTGCCTTGAAAATGAGGTTTGACTGTGTAAGCACCAGAGTAGAGAAGTAATGGGATGAACTGGAATGGAAAGGTGAATAAAAGTAGTGACATGAAACAGAATGAATACATTCAGTGTTAGAAGATCCATGTGGTCACAATGATTTCCATGGACTCAAAGCTTGTACAGAAGGCAGAAAGATAGAAATAGTATGGGGTACACAGTGAGGAACACTCGCCTTTCTCTTCTGAGATCGGGGGTCAAGTCCAGCTTGATGTCCTAAGTGAAATGAGTTTGCTGGTCTCAGCTCACTTCCCAGAGGGCAGGAGTCCACATCATAAAACCACCACACATAATTTGGCACAACTGGCAGTCTCTGTTCTGGAGAGGCCCAGGATTGAGCTGGCATGGAGACTGAATTACCTCTCACCCATAAAGAGGGTGCTCCCTCCAGTTCAGGGTTGAGGTCATTGGTTGGGCAACGTGGGGAAGCTCGTACTGCAGCTGCCTGATTGTAGCTGGCCGCCTGTGAATAAAAAGAGGACTTCAGTTTCCATTCCAGCCAGTCCTTCCACCATTAACATAGTTAAAGTGAGCTCACTACCTGACCTGTGGCCACAAATGCAGGGGCATGTCATGGCAAATGCAGAAAACAAAATACATAGGCAATAAAAATAAAGCATGCAAGAAAAAGTCAAGAAACTGTAGGATGATACTAGATGATTTTACCATTTATAACTTTTTCACTATAATCAATATACTGAATTAGAAACAATTACTAACTAACTTCAAGGGGTTCTCCAGGACATCTGATTAATGAACCATCCTTATGACTGACCATCAATGTATAATTAGTGGAGAACCTCCACCAATCAGCAAAAGAAATGGCACCTTCATTGTTCATCTGATCCCAGTGCCATACATACGTTTGTGGCTGCACTCAGATCTTGAACGGGTCAGCCCTCATATTGATGGTCCAACCTAAGGATAGTTTGTCAATAAAAATCCCCAACCTCACTTTCAACTTTTAAGAATATTTTAGGCCCAATTCACACAACTGTATTTTTGGTTCACATCCGATCTGCAGTTTTTGCAGATTGGATATGGACACATTAATTGCAAAAAATGCAGATAGCACACTGTGGGCCATCCGTTCCGCAGTCTCACAAAAAAGACAGAACATATCCTATTCTTGTCTGTTTTGCAAACAAGAATAGGCATTGTTACGAGTCCGCAAAAAAAACAAAAAAAAAAACGAATGCAACAAGGGAACCCCCTGTATTTATTTGCGTTTTGTGGACCACAAAATACATATGGTCGTGTGAATGCATCTAAATTGAAGCAAGACCTGGAAGTATAAGCCTATGTGAGGTGTTTAATATTCCATTCCATCTTTTTGGCGTTTCCTTGGTGTCCTACCTGGGTGCTGAGTGACAGCTTAGGCTACTTGCACACTTGCGTTTGCAGGATCTGTTTGTGAGATCCGTCCAGGCTCTCACAAACGGATCCGTCATGATAATCCATTCTGAACTGATCTGTATTATCTTTTACATAGCAAAGACGGATTCGTCTTGAACTCCATTGAAAGACAATGGAGGACGGATCCGTTTTCTATTGTTTCATACAAAACGGATCCATCCCCATTGACTTACATTGTGAGTCAGGACGGATCCGTTTGCATCAGTTTCTTCATGCGGACACCAAAACGCAGCAAGCAGCGTTTTAGTGTCCGCCTCCAAAACGGAATGGAGACTGAACTGAAGCAAACTGAAGCAAAACTGATGCATTCTGAACGGATCCTTTTCCATTCAGAATGCATTAGGACAAAACTGATCAGTTCAGGACTGTTTGCGAGAGCCTGTGACGGAACTCACAAACGGATCCTGCAAACGCAAGTGTGAAAGTAGCCTTAGTGTATAATAGCTTACCTTTAGGGTGCCTTCACACGTGGCGGAAAAATCCGCCAGAAAATAAACAGGTGGGGATTTTGCTGCAGAGCGGATCACATCCCCCATTGAAATAAATGAAGACATTCTACTTTAGAAAACCACAACACATCATTAGTTGTTCTGCAGAAAGTAATTTTGCAGCGGAACACAGGGCAGGGATTGACACTTTCCAACTCCATAGGATAATATGGGGGAAATATTTATGATGTGGATTTTCTGGTGGATTTTTCCATCACATGTGAAGGTACCCCTTTGGGGTGGTCACCTAGCTATCCATTCTTGGTCAGTGCTATGCAACCACTGAAGACATTCCCTTCAGGTGCCTAACTTTCCTACCATTACAGTAGATAGAATTTCTTAGGACTTCATCTTAAACATATAAATTGTATAAAAACCATGTTTGCTGCTTCTCTGATTTTAGTGCATTACGGTTATCTTGAGGAGCCACAAACTGTAACAGAACTCAGTCTCGCCTACTGTTAAACTGTAAATGATGAAGCTGAATCTAGAACTGTCAACTGAAAATGATGAAGTACTGCGGCAGTCCTAAATGTCACATACATGCCTTACATGTCCATCTTAAAGAGAGGAAACTGGAAGCAAAGAAAAGGTGAACGGATGAATGGTTAAGTATAGCTATGATGAAGAGCAGAGTCTATCATGAGAAAGCAGAAAGGTGATCCACAGGTGAAGTTCTATGGAAAATGAAGGCGTCAAGCATAAAGCACATAATATGATGAGCAGATTGGAATAATCTGTTACACAAAGCATAGTAGAATAAAATGAGCCCAGTCCTAGGTAGATACAGTAACATAATAACACACCACTTGTCTCTTCTACTAACCTTTCAGTCTGTCAGTCTTGGAGTATATAGCATTCCAAACAAGAGATCCTCCATGGCTCTTAGACATTGCATTTTGAGGCCAATCCTATCACTACTGACAGCCAGGACTGCTTGGAATGGTATACACTTCAAGGTATCTGCTGGATCAGTGGAATAAAGAAGTAAGTCTTCTACATCAGTGTTCCTCAACTCCAGTCCTCAGGGCTCACCTGCTGGTCATGACTTGAGAATATCCCACAGAATGAATACCTCTGGTAAGTCCTGATGCATTGAAACTAGTTATATAACCTGCTCAATACTAAGGAAATCCAGAAAACGTGACCAGTAGATGTGCCTTCAGGACTGGAGTTGAGGAACAATGTTCTATATGATTATGTACATCAACGAAGAATGAACAGTAGTCATTATTTTATATTATATGATGTGCAAACTTCAGTTTTATAAAGGTCTTATACAGCAGGAAGATTTCTTGCAAACAGCTAAATATTTGCCTGTATAAGTTTGCCGTAAAAATGATAGACATTTATGGTATATCCCTAGGAACATCTTCATGTTCCCGATTGTGCCTTTTGGTCTGATAGAACCTGGCTGTGAAGAGGAGGAGGAGGAGGAGGAGGAAGAGGAGTAGAATTATGCCATGTAAGCTCAGCTTGGCTGTTAATATCAGCCCAAAGATTCTAAAGCACATGTGCAACCAACTCTCTCCTTCTTCTCCTCCCTTCTGGTAGCCAGGTTCTGAAAAGTTGATGACATGACTCCCTGACCTAAAACATTCATTTATCTACAGAAATGCCATAAATGTCTATTGACAGAACACCTCTTGAATTTAACCCATAACCATAGCTATAAAGACTTTTGCTTCATATTGATACTTACAACTATTTAATATACTTAAGCTAAATGTTTAAGTTAATATTGCAAAAATGTGATGATAATGATAATAATAATAATAATAATAATAATTAAAAAAATATGGAACACATACATATGGCAACTTTTTGTGCTGAGTGAGCAATACTGAGTTTGTCATTTGGCACCATGTGTTATCAGTAACTTTCCATAGGAGCACATAAAAGTTTACAAGTTACCGTATTTTTCACCCTATAAGACGCACCGGCCCATAAGACGCACCTAGGTTTTAGAGGAGAATAATAAGAAAAAAATATTTTTCATTAGATCTCAGGTCAGACCAGCAATCAGACCCCCAATGTTAATCAGACCTTAGCTGACAGCCCCAATCAGACTCCCAATGTTAATAAGACCCCAACAAGACCTCAGATCAGACCCCCAAGTAAATGACCCCCAATCAGACCTCAGATAAGAGCCCCATACCTCTCATCAGCCCCCATATGTCTTCATCAGCCCCCATATGTCTTTCATCAGCCCCCATATGCCTCTCATCAGCCCCCATATGCCTCTCATCAGCCCCCATATGCCTTTCATCAGCCCCCATATGCCTCTCATCAGTCCCTATTGCCTAATATCAGCCCCCATTGCCTAATTTCAGTCTCCATCGCCTCTCATATTAGCCCCCAGCAGTCCCCATTGCCTCGTATCAGCCCCCAGTAGCCCCTATTGCCTCTCATATTATCCCCCAGGAGCCCCCTTTGCCTCTGATCAGCCCCCTTGCCTCAGGTCAGCCCTCAGCAGCTCCCTTTGCCTCAGATCAGCCACCCAGAAGCCCCCTTTGCATCAGGTCAGCCCACAGCAGCCCCCTTGCCTCAGGTCATCCCCCGGCAGCCCCCTTTGCCTCAGATCAGCCCCCCAGCAGCCCTCTTTGACTCAGGTCAGCCCCCAAGCAGCCCCCTTTGCCTCAGGTCAGCCCCCAGCAGCCCCCTTTGCCTCAGGTCAGCCCCCAGTACTTCATATTTGATAAAATAAAAAAGCCACTTACCTTTCCTGCTCCGGACGCCGCCACTCTTCTCCTCCAGCTCAATCCTCATCTTCTTGCTGTCGGCTGTGCTGTGACCCGGTGCGCACAGCGTGAGGTCACAGAGCGCCCTGACGCTGTGCACAGCCGACAGCCAAGGACCAGGAAGCGGTGAGTACAGAGTCTTCACCGATTCCTGGTCCTCCAGTTCTAATGAGTGCTTCCATAATGGAAGCGCTCATTAGCATTCGCCCCATAAGACGCAGGGGCATTTTCCCCCCACTTTTGGGAGGAAAAATGCGTCTTATGGGGTGAAAAATATGGTATATAGCTTTGTTCATGGTTTTAATTAAATAATATGGTAAGTAGAGATGTGTCCTTCTTTAACCTTGCTCTTGGCTTAAGCATGGCGCATGATCAGGTTTGAAAAAAAAAAGACTTTTTGATACTATGACATGAGATGTCTATCACACATGTGTCTATGTGCAGCCACCCAGTGGTAGGTGTGTGTGAGCTGCAGCCTGTCAAGAGTTTTGCCAGCATCTCACAATATTATATTAAATTTATTTTGTGAAAAATTGATCTTCTTAATCATTTTCAAGCAAGGGGAATGATAGACACATCTATACATCTAGTTCAACCTATTATCCTACAGAGCTGATCCAGAAGAAGGCAAACAATCCCTGTAGGGTTGTTTTTCCAATTTAAAACTTACTCCTTGAGAGTATGACCTCTTATGACCAAACAGTATACAGCACTTGTACTGTAGCTGGGCTTTAATCCAGAGCACCATGCCTATACAGCGCAAGATTAAATCTTCTGCTCTTGTAATCTAGCAAGAGCAGGTCAGGACCCAGAGAAGAAGATTGAAGCAGTTTATTACCGCTTCTGCCCTCTCCTATTTGAGAACATAGTGCTCAATGTGAATCCCCGGTGTTTCAGAGGTAGAATAGAGCTACAGGGTCTTAGCAGACCCTGAACAGCTATGCCTGTGTAGAATCCCCCACATGATGTGTTTTCCCTGTAATTTTGGCTCCTTTGGATGTTCTAGTTACAGTGGAAAAGTCTAAGTTTAAAAAAAGTATCAATGTCCCCCAGAAGACTTTTAAAAACCCTTTTGGAGACCTATTATATGGCAAAGATAAAAAATAAGTTGATAAAAAATACATTTAAATAAAATAAAAGAAATAAAACAAAAAAAAAAAAAAAAAAAAACATGCTAACCAAACCCATCACCATAGTCACCAGGTTCATGCAAAACAATACATATTATATATCAAAATGACCAACACAAAATAGTGAATCCATTTTAATCATGTATTTCGGTGTCAGTTTGCATATAAAAAAATAAATTAAAAGCTTTTTGCCATGCCCCTTTCTGTTTTTTGGACTAGGTGCAGAAAACTTTCTCTACACCATCTTGCTCCACTTTTTGGCACAATTTATAATAAAATCTAGGTGCACTCGCATTAGTAAATGTAAGCCAGTGTCCTATATACTATTCCTGTATAACTGCAATTTATAAGGTCAGTGATGGTCCCTTAAATGAATATCCATAGGCATCTATCTTAATTTTAAACGCTTAAAACTATTTCGAAAATTGAAGTGTAAGAACCCCAATTAGTACGAGATGGTCCTGTACATCATTCTGAAAAAAAGTAGCTCAAATAAAAAGTTCTTATGGTGCACTAAAGAAATCGTAGAAATGCAGCTCTGCTACATCTGGACCTATATATGATGTAACAAAACAGCATTTTCAAGGATTTTCTGTCGAATACACCTTGGTTACTATCACTTGGCAACCAAGTGTCTTCACAGCGTGGAATGGATGACTCCAACTAGAAGCAATTAAAATGCACCACAAGTCAGCGTACAGGATGGTTACAGTGTAGATAATTAGGTCACCTGAAAATAAACTCTTCAGTTAGCCTAGTAGCACACAAGGGGTTAATAATAGTCACGATGTCATTCATAAAAGCATTTAATGGTTCAAGGACTTCAATGCATCTGAATGTGTGAAGACTGTGGTTATTACATCTGATGTTCTTTAGTGACAGCATAAAAATTTTAACTAACTAAAATGTATAATTTGCATTTATTACATTCTTTAAAAAAATACATCCATGTTGTTGGGTGATTATGCTATGTTACATTGTTCATACCTCCAGTCTGTCGGTTCTCATCAACTTCTGTGCGGCAGCTGCAGCAGCCGATGGCATTGCGACTCCAGGGTTTCCGGCAACAAGCACTGGTGTGGTAGGAAGGATTTCAGCTGGTAATAGGCCCGGTGATACAGGCCCCAGGTATGGATTAAAGGCTGCTGTTGCATTGGTGGCTAGGCTTGGTGCCATTGAGAACATTGGCTGGAAAAGACAATATACTATCAGGGTAACATTGTAACTTCTAATCATTTCTAAAAATCAAATGGTGATGCATAAAGATTTTGGGGAAGATTTATCGAAACTGGTGGAAAGGAAAACTGGCGTAGTTGCCCAAAGCAACCATCAGATTCCACCTTTCATTAAAAAATAAAAAAAGTTCTGAAAAATGAAAGGTGAAATCCGCCTTTGTCTCTTTAGAACTATATAAAACCCAAACGAATAAAACATACTATGTTCCACTGAATGCATTTTATGAAGATATTTTCCATAGCATGGTGCCATACAGAAACAACAGTGTCTACATCCCTTTTCTGTGGAACTGTAGACATGCATGTCACCATACAAATCCATTCCATGCACATGGCTCTGCATAAGGCTTCAGTCGTCAATAATAACTATTGTTTCATTTTATTCCCCATAAATTAGTAGTGCAGGTGAATATAAGAAAGTTTGTAATATATATCATCAGAGAAATATGCTTTCTTCTCCTCTTATTGGGCTCCTCTCCTGCTTGTCTCTTAGTCTCAAACCAATGCTCATCTATCTTCGGTAAAGACAGGCTGCCTGCTAACTGAAGGATTAAATTACATAGCATGCTAAGGGTAGAGGAGAAGAAGGTGGGAGGGGCTTCTGGAAATAAGCAGATGCATAGAGAATGACACAGAGACTGCTGCTGGCTTATAAATGATTTACTGTCCAGCTTTACTGATGGGTTTACATCGAAACTGCTTCTACTGTATGTGCTTCTGGGTCCACGCCTCTGTGCTGCAAAAGATAGCACAAGTCCTGTCTTTGGATGAGTCTTGCAGATCGTGGACCCATTGAAGTGAATGCATCCACACCTCAATGTGGGGTGCACATGGCTGGCGTCTGTGTTTTGCGGATCCGCGGTTTGCACGACATGGCCAGCCATGGAACAGTTATGTGAATGGTGGTCTTTAAGAGAGATTGGAGACCAAAAAACTGCTAAAAATGCCAAATAAAATAATGTTTTTCCTCTGTACAAATGCATGGAAGATTATTCTAAAAAATTACCGGAAACAACAGTTACAATTTAAAGCTTAGAAGAATTGATATGTTTAAAAGAAGAAAAAAAAACGTATATAAACCATATGAATTTCCAGTAAGGACTGGAAGATCTTCTAGAAGAATCATCTGACAGACTCCTCATAAAATGATTTGGGTGTCCAGAGCCAAAAGGAAAGTAAAAGATTTTGTAGCGGTGGATACGACACAACACATCCTACCCCCTTGAATCTAGAACTCCCTGTTCCCTTCAAGTGTGAAGTAAAACTCAAAGACTGCCTTCAGTGCTAGGCAGCCATCCAACCACTTTCACAGATGTTAGCACTGTGTCTGTACATAGATAAACAGAATCATGATCTATGTTCCAAGGGCTTCTGTTACACTGTCTGTCTGTGTGTGAATTAGAGTTTATTCATTGAACATCTTAGCACTGTGTGGCACTGTAGAGGTTAACTCCCTCTTGCTCTGTGTCCAGGTACTAAGCTGTGAGGTGGTGATAGGCAATGCTATATGCTGTATGCTTGGCTGTGTGTCCCACCTCTTGCCTGTGCGATAGGTCTCAAAAGATCTGCCAGATCTGCCACTCTTCTTGCTGGAGCATGTACTAAAGCTGTAATCCATTTGCCAGTCTCAGTACCTAATCTGCATGTCTGTCCTAACCTGTGCTTGTGTCCCTGATCTGTTCATCTGCCTGTTCCCTGTATTCTGACCTAGTTCCATGTGTCCTTGTTCTGGACAGTCCTTGGATTGGCATGTACTCTCTCTGCCTGACCTCTGCTTGGTTCTGTTTGCTTTGCCTGTTCCTCTGGTGCTCTGCACTGATGTCTCTGTGGGTCAGCTGCTATCTACACTGGGATTATTTCAAGAAGTAGCAGCCTGGTAGTTCCCCTGCAGTAAAGACTAGATCCCTGTATAGAGATTAAAGGGAACCTGTCACCATGAAAATGCAATGTAATCTGTTAGCAGGAGGAGCTGAGCAGAATGAGCTATAATTTTGTGGGAATAGATTCAGTATAACTTGCATTTTATTCATTAAAATTCCTTCCCTTCTGTACTTTTGTTGGTCCTGTTAGTGACTGACAGCTATCTCTGTATACACAGTCATAGAGGGAAGGTTGTCAATCACCAATAGGGCCATCTCCTTGACTTCAAAGCCCAGAATTTAAATCAATGAAATACAAGTTTTACTAAATATTTTCCCATCATTTTGCTCAGCTCTTCCTGCTCTATAACATGCTGCCTAGAGCTAAGACACCATGTTCAACATGACAGGTTCCCTTTAAAGAGTGGAAACCTGGTGACCACCAGGACAATGCCCTCAGGAGTAGCCCAAAGTCAAACCAGCTAGTTGCCACAATGGTTCCTCAACCATTGTCCATAACAGCTTATCCAACGTAGCCAACGATGGTAACTTACTCTTCATTCACATCTGTCTCATGTGTTTTCTGCTCATTTTTTGTTGCAGATCTACAACAAAAACCTTGAGCTGAAAATGCAGCTTTGAATTGAAGTGAACACCCATTGGTTAAAAAAAGACACGTCAAAATCCGCATGAAAAAAACGTGCAAAAAGACACGCTGAAAAAAACACATGAGGATTGCTCGCTGATTTTTTTCAGCATGTGTAAACATCTCCTTAAACTGGTTTTACACATTGTGAACAAGCCATGCTGTGAAACCAGCATAAAAATGTACACTAAAACCTACAATGCACTCTACATGTTTTATATGCGGAAGTTAAGTTTCCTTGCAATGTGTGAATCTACCTTAAGAAATACATTCTAAAATATGTCTACTTTGCACCTCCCACCCAGCTAAGTCAGTTCTCCCTGTTCTGAACTGCTGAGAAGGGCAATCATCTTGAAAAATCTGTCTGCAGATTAGGTACTGG
Source organism: Rhinella marina (assembly GCA_900303285.1). Taxonomy (NCBI): domain Eukaryota; kingdom Metazoa; phylum Chordata; class Amphibia; order Anura; family Bufonidae; genus Rhinella; species Rhinella marina. Next base: position 79,855 of record ONZH01019530.1, read on the forward strand.
CTTAGCTATACACCATGTTCTAAATTATTATGCAAATTGGATTTAAGTGTCATAAAGATCACATTTTTTGTTTTTCAATGAAACCCATTGATGGTATTGTGTCTCAGGGCTCTTTGATCACTGAAATCAATCTCAGATACCTGTGATAATTAGTTTGCCAGGTGAGCCCAATTAAAGGAAAACTGGATGTTCCACAATATTAAGCAGGCCACTGTTTTCAAGTAAAAGTGGGAAAGAAAAAGGATCTCTCTACTGTCGAAAAGCATCAAATAGTGCAATGCCTTGGACAAGGGATGAAAACATTAGATATTTCACTAAAACGTAAGCGTGATCATCGTACTGTGAAGAGATTTGTGGTTGATTCAGAGCACAGACATGTTCGTGCTGATAAATGCAGAATGAGGAAGGTTTCTGCCAGGCAAGTTCATCGGATTAAGAGAGCAGCTGCTAAAAAGCCATTACAAACCAGCAAACAGATATTTGAAGCTGCTGGTGCCTCTGGAGTCCCTCAAACCTCAAGGTGTAGGATCCTTCAAAGGCTTGCTGTGTGCATAAACCAACTATTCGGCCACCCCGAACCAGTGCTCACAAGCAGAAACGGTTGCAGTGGGCCCAGACATACATGAAGACTAATTTCCAAACAGTCTTGTTTAGTGATGAGTGTCGTGCAATCCTGGATGGTCCAGATGGATGGAGTAGTGGATGGTTGGTGGATGGCCATCATGTCCCAACAAGGCTGTGACGTCAGCAAGGAGGTGGAGGAGTCATGTTTTGGGCCAAAATCATGGGGCGAGAGCTGGTAGGCCCCTTTAGGGTTCCTGAAGGTGTGAAAATGACCTCTGAAAATTATATAGAGTTTCTGACAGACAACTTTCTTCCATAGTACAAAAAGCAGAAACGTGCCTTCAGGAGCAAAATCATCTTCGTGCATGACAATGCACCATCTCATGCTGCAAAGAATACCTCTGTGTCATTGGCTGCTATGGGCAGGAGATAAACTCATGGTGTGGCCACCATCTTCCCCTGACCTCAACCCTATAGAGAACCTTTGGAGTATCATCAAGCAAAAGATCTATGAGGGTGGGAGGCAGTTCACATCAAAACAGCAGCTCTGGGAGGCTATTCTGACATCATGCAAAGACATTAAAGCAGAAACTCTCCAAAAACTCACAAGTTCAATGGATGCAAGAATTGTGAAGGTGATATCATAGAAAGGTTCCTATGTTAACATGTAACTTGGCCTGTTAGGATGTTTTGGATTTAAATAGCTTTTTATTTCAGTGAATGTGACCTCCTAATGCTGCAAATTCCACAAATGAGCATTTTCAGTTCTTAAAAACATATAAAATGTTTAGAAACTCTACTGTGCATAATAATTTGGAACAATGCATTTTGAGTTTTTTATATTTTTTGAAGAATATACTGTTATCATTGGGAGGTTTGTTCAATAAAATTCGATGTATACTCTAACGGGTGATGACTTTTATTTTACTGACTGTCATTTGCACCGACCATTTAGGAAATCAGAGATAAATATCATTTGCATAATAATTTGGAACATGGTGTAATAATAAGTTAAGTCTCAAGTTCTGTTTAAAAAATTGATTAGCTACCTTCCAACTTGTGGCACTAGAGGCACAGCCTTCTTTTCTTTTTTAGAAAGAGCTCCTTTGCATGCTTTTTTCCCACAGGAAAAATAGCCTGTAAGACTCCTCACATCTACTAGACACTGTCTGCAAGGAGAAATAGTACCCCCTCCCCCCCAGGTCCTCAGCAAAGGGCTCTCACCTAACAAAGCCAGTTCAGTTCTTTCTATTTTGCACTGATGAGGGGCAATTGCACTGAAACTGCTGTCTGCAGATGAGGTACTATCTTGGCTGTAATCCAAGTTATGTCTCAAGGCCTGATTAAAGTAAAAAAATTGACAGGACTTTTTATTCCGTCATACATAGCGGAACAAAACAGAATCATTATTTGTGCCCAAAGAAATGTATTAGGATGGAACCTCTAAAGGGTTCTGTTTTGCGTTCCGAACTCAGATTCCATTGTATTCCGTTATAACCCTGTTATAATGGATCAGTATAGCGGAAGAAAACACTCACCCATCCATGGTGCTGCTATGTCCATGCCACTGCCCCACTCCTGCTGGCTTCACTGCTGAGGCCAGTGATTGGCTTTAGTAGTCAAATGGTCATGGGAACAAGCCACTTACTTGTCCTACCAAGACTGGAAATGGGACAGCAGCCTGAGAACATCAGGACCACAGACAGGTATATATATTATTTTTATTATTATTATTATTTTTTTTTTTAATTGATATTTATTTGTACCTGTAATCATGTTATTAAACTCTACTTCCACACGTGTAAAAAAAAAAAAAAAAAAAAAAAAGGCGGCTAACCAGCAGCAATGGTCGACATGCATTGTTTGTGTTATTTTATATTCTACATCCAGAGCTGAATTCCTGGCTGGTGCTGTTGTGATGTCCTGTACATTCCTCAGTGACACATTGTGAGTAAACAGAAATGAAGTGCCTTGTGGTGACCTTTAAGAGGATGCCTGATATAATGTCCACTCATTCATTAACTCAGAGTTAAATAGAAGAATTCTGGTGACCCTCGCTACAGAGAGAAGACTGTATACAGCCTTAAACAAGTAAGTATATAAGTAATTTGCTCCCTCTAGCAGTAGTTGTCAGAATTCTTTTATATAAAAAGGTTTGGTGGTGTAGCTGTCAGAATTGTTATATGTAAAAAGGATAGTGGAGGATTAGAAAATCTACAGTCATATTCAAAAACATTATTGCATCTGCCCACGGGACAAAAAAAAAAAAAAAAAAAAAAGTGATCGGCACATATACAATATCTAAAAAGAAAACATATTCAATGGCGTTTACTTAGCAGAGCCGGCTGAATGACTTACCACAGGTTGGAGTTGGGTACCAGGAATCATTGCATTGGCTAACTGCATTTGCTGGGCCAGCATGGCCATATTCTTTTGCTGAATCAGGTTATTCCGTCCATTTATCTCTAGCTGTGTTTTTAAGTGTGGTGGTGGATGGAGATATTTACAGTTCTCTCGTGAACAGCGACCCTAGATGAAAATAACAAGAAAGAAAGAGACGTGTTAATAAGGGGCTGTGTAATTCCACAACTGGAGAGAACATTAACTTCTTTAAACTTAAAGAGGACCTTTCACCACTCCTGACATGCCTGTTTTAATAGCTTCATGCATTCCCCATGTAATACCAATTCTGGAACATCTATTCTTATGGCTCTATGTTGTGCCATTCCTTTATTATTTGCACTAGAAGTTATGAATGAATTGCTATTTGTCTTCAGTAAGGGAACAGAGGGGAGGTAACAAGTTGTGTACCTGCACTGTCTGAACATGGCAGCACATGGCAAGTACAGCCCCCTCTCCTCTGTTCCCTTACTGAAGACAAATAGCAATTCATTCATAACTTCTAGTGCAAATAATAAAGGAATGACACAACATAGAGTCATAAGAATAGATGTTCCACAATTGTTATTACATGGGGAATGCATGAGGCTATTAAAACAGGCATGTCAGGAGTGGTGAAAGGTCCTCTTTAAAGAGAATCTGTCACAATTTTGGTTTATATAAGTAATGCTGTGGTCTGTTGTGCACTCAGATATGGTGTAAAATATACCTTTGGTACTCTTCTGTGCATTTGCTATCGTCAGAAAATGATATTTTTTCTATATGCATATTAGGCACAAAGTGGGTCATTTATCATTCTGAAATATACCTACAATAGGCATATTTCAGGCACAGCTAGTTGCGCCGTAATCTGTGACTTCGCCCTGCTTACGCTAGGTCTAAAAAAGTGGGCGTGGCATGAGCAGGGAAGGGGACGGGCTGGTAGAAAATGGTCTAAATGTAAGACAGCTCACAAGCTGCCTTATATTTAGACTGGTACTGGATGCGCCGAAGTTAAATATAAATACAGAAATGAATGGAGAATGCTGGGAGTCATAGTTTCACCAAAGCTGGAGTGCCGGAGGTTAGTCATCACTGGTATATACAGTCACTGTATATAACGTCATTGTATAATACTGTTGAGGGGGCCCTGACAATAAAATCTTTTGGTCCTCCTCCTGGGTGGGCCCCTTCTGAGTTCGGAACCAAAGCAGCCTCTTCCCCTGCTTCCATTATAGCTACGCCCCTGGATAGTAGATAGTTAAATATAGACAGACCGATAGATAGAAAGGTTTTTTTTTAAACTTCTGAATTGTTTCTGAGTGCACTCTGGTTTATGATTTCTCCATCCTTTTACACGTTGGAGGAAATTGATAGACATGGTCACGCTCACTATGACTTCATACATACTGTATTGACTCTCACTGTTTATTTGTCATGTTTCGGATGTGAGAACTGGAAAAAACTTTTAACAGCATGCTGCTTTACTGCCTTCTCATGAGCGTTTTTCTTCACCATCTGCCCCCATACTAACACCTTCTGTTTTGTACGATTTAAATTTGTTATAGGGATATTGTGTGGATCCTAATCACAATTCACATCAATCTATACATCATAAATAGCTTCAAAAGCAGCACTTACACATGGCTGTATTTAAATTTTAGGTTAGCCCACAAATGTAAAACTTTTTTTTTGTTTGTTTGTTTGCTTGTTACTCATCTTCTTCCCTTTCTGTGCATAGACAGCAGCTCACATGAAAGAACCACGTGCCTGCTTCTCTCTGGATGCATGACATTTACTTCTTCCCTTGCTTTCATAATAGTCCTTCACACATAGCCCCAAAGATCCATTTGGAAATATAATGCCCTCACAATTTCCTTCTCCACTTATTAAAGAGAGGCAAAGCTATATAATTCTAGAATAATTCTAGGGAAGAACGAATGAGCTGTTTCTACTGCTTCACTATGAGATCACTACACCAGCTCTGGAGCAGGGGAAACTGCTGAGCATGTACGTCCACCTCTGAATGCAGGAGACGATGGCCCAGAATGATAAACAGCAGGGGGCGCTACCAAAGAGGAAAATGTAATGTACATAAAGAAAGTAACAATATTTTTAAGGCTTTTTGTGGGATAACCCCTTTTTAGGTGTTAATCATATTGTTTTTGCTGTTTTTTTAGCAAACTGCTTAAGCCCTGATAAATAATAAAAGCCCTCCACTTACCCTTCCGGTCCACACTTATCTAGCACTGCCACTCTTCTTTCTACCCTGAGCTGCAGCAGTGACGCATTATGATGCTGGCAGCAGTGGTGTATGGCCCAAGGTCAGTGACTGGCTGCAGCAGTATACAGAACATTACTGCTGCAGCCTGGGAAGAGGAAGGGTTTGGCAGCGCAGGATCGGAGTGGGTGGTAAAGATGAGTGGGAGCACTTTAATTATTTTATTAGGGTTCAGGCAGTTTGTATTAGTAGAATAAAAACATAGCTTTGACAAATCCTTTAATGTGAATGATTATTTTAGATGACATTTCTGGTTGATCACCTAGCAGCACTTGTTTGTAGGCATGTGAATTTGTTTCAGTATTTCCATATTTCCTTCAGATCTCAAATGAAATAGACAATGGCATGCAGGCAGATAGTTTCTTTGTCATTCACTGCAATGTTGTTCATATGTTAATACTCCACAATAATAAATTCCTGCTCCAGTCTGCCATTAAAATGTCAAAGCTATTAAATGGTCTGTAAATGGTTTCTTAAAAGTTCTAAATCTTTACACGATTTGACAGATAATGCCTTCTCCCCTATTCCCTGTGAATGCAGAACGAGCTTCATTATGTACACAAGTACAAGTGATTCACATGACAGATACATCAGGCTCAAATGACTAATCAGCTTGTGCAATTGTAGGAACAAAACCAAGCCTTGCGACCAAATTACTGTACCATACTTGGAATATGATAAGTAGACTAATGGTTACATCTGTAAGGCCTCATGCAGGGGGCTGAGCCATATGCACAATCTAGGGGAGAATTCCTCCATTAAAAGCACAATTCTGGCTTTCAGAGGTACAGCAAGGCCCCATAAAAGTCTTCGGGCACCCTATTAACGTTCCATATAACAGGCAGGTTGTACTGAGCTGTAATATAGCCTTGTGCATGATGCTCTAAAAAATAGAAATACAGTATAATGCATGCATATTGGGTCAACCAATCACAGCGCAGCTTCCATTTTTCCAAGCGCACTGGGCTGAATGAAAGCTAGGCTATGATTAGTAGACAGTTTCGTAAATCTTTCCCATTATCTTTAGACATTATTTCTTTTATAAATGCCCCCTGGCATCAACACAAATTGCCCTAGGTTAACAGAAATTATTATGGCAAGAGGTATGGTGTCACAGTTGAGAAATGGGAATGCAGGGCCAAAAAGTAATGATATGCATTAATAGAAAGATATATTCCGATTGTATCCAGTTTTGACTAAGCTGTCCCATCAAAATCTAAGTTGATGTCAAATAATATGCAGAAAAAGATAAAGCTACTATATACTGATAGACTCCATTCTAGTTACCAGAGCCTTGCAGAATATCATAGATTTCTTAAAGGGGTCTTCTAGGTTTCAGTAAATAAAAGGCATAATAAATGGTGACCCCCTTACTTGAATCTAATAAAAATAAGTCTTGGTACTCTTAGAGAAACTCAGTAAATCTGAAATGCGGATTCACAAAATGTAGGTGACGTCCATGTATCCATTTTTTTTTTTGCAGACCTATTAAATTTAATGGATCTATGGTCATGCTTGTTTGACAAAGGCTGCTTAGCCAAAACGTGCCACATTTGCCTGTATTCTGTTTATGGCAATAAAGTGAAGATTTTTTTAGCATCAAAGGACAAGTGCTCATCCACTTCTTTGACGCAGCCATGTATAGGACATGTTCATGGGAGCCACCATTTTCTTGTTAGATGAGGGTCTCAGAGGTGGGATATGCCATAAATGTTCCATACATTAATACCACATTAAGACTTAGTTGTCCCAGGAAAAAGCTTCTACAGTTTTCCTGGACCTGAATAGTTTTGAAATTGCATGTAATTAACAATTTTGCATAGTCAGCGAGTTATTCAATGAAATCTATCTGTATAGCACCACCTGCTGTTTACTCTTTTTTCTAATTTCTTCATCCTCTCATGGAAGTGGATGCACATGCTCAGTTCTATCCTTCAACTGCCACCAGCATCAGCAAAAAGTACATGCCCCCTGAGAAAGTGCACTCCCCCTGAACTGCCAGCTTGAAATAAATCTAGCAGAGCAATGAATGTGGAGATCTCTGGATCCATGTGAGGTGTGGGGCTGTTTCTTGCTTTGTTAGGAGATTGTCATGCGCTATATATTTTACATGAATTATGGAATATACCCTTTAAGACTATACTATTTGCCAGTTATTTTTTGACTGCTCAGAAATGTATGAGGCATCAGTAAATAGATGCTGAAAAGAATAGACAGATACTGTACATATACTGTACATAAGGGTGAACTGGAATGGCATTTTTTGCATGGAGAAGAAGTATAACCTAAAGTGCTCCAATTTCCAGTAGAAAATATTTTTCACATCAACCATTACATCAGGCCATTAATTTACCCCGTCATTCATTTTACTATTTTTCTACAATTTGCAAAAAGGCAAACTAATTAGTTCCAAGGGATGTGGTTATTCACTTTATCTTTGGAGCAGAGCGCTCTATAGCTTAAGTGTGCATGCTGTGTTGAAAAGACATTAATGCTTTGTCATGCTGTAGTTGAATCTGACCAAAAAAGCAATACTTGTGACAAAAAATCTATAACCCCCCAGAGCAGTAATATCTTCAACCTGAAAGCAAATCTACATTAACAAAGAGCACATCTATCACACAGCACAGGAGGTTAACAATGATGAATTGTTATTACTTGCTCAAGTCAGAATCATGAGATAAACCATTGAAAACACCAAAAGCAGTTTATAAGTTCCATCCTTAGAACTGACAATATATAGAATGAATAAACAGCATAAAGGTAATGGTGGTCCAGTATATCTGCTGTAGAGAAGATCGGTGGCATCCATAGCTGAACCATATCTCCCCTAGTCATCAATTCCTGTTAACATATTTGCCACATGATGGGATGGATGTTCTCATGATTGGTGTATTTCTTATCTCATCTCTCAAGGTAGTGAAGGTGGGTGGCCACACTTATAGCTTGCTTGAAGAAGATGCCAACCAGATACTGGCAGACATTTGAGAAAGCTGTGGCAGCAGATTAAGGGCTCATGCCAGTAAAATGGTGCACATTCTAATTTTACTGTACCCTCTGTATATAATGTGCACAACATGTCTTAATATGTGAGATTATGAATGCCCTACTGTAAATTATATTAGCATGCACCGAGATGTTATGGGACCATAAAAAATAGCAAATAGAGATGAGCGAGATTTGATTCGGCTGAATCGGTTGGGCGACTTGATTTGGTTCCTAACTAATTTGTCCTGAATCAAAAGTGCTCTAGTTACCTGAAAAGTTGTGGATGAAATTCAGGAGGTCTCCTGGGACTGTATGCAACTCATTCTAAGTTCTTTAAAGCCATGTCAGGATTAGTAATCTTAAAGTGACAGCAACATATATAGCTATGGCAGCTGGTGGTAACAAACAACCTTTTTAAAAACCATCACTGTAGGGTTTTTTTTTTTACATTTAAAGAAAATGACCCAAAAACCTTTTCATTTCATAGGCAAATGGCTGCTGGTATGTATACAACATATACACCACTGGGCTTATGTAATCCTGCTTCTTCATTATCTTCATTCATTAGCTTCTGAGCCAAAAATGGTTGATGCCATTTTTAGAAATTTGCTCGAATCTAATTGCCAAAGATTCAGATTCGGTATTGACCTCATTTCTTTTTTTATTTGAGTCAAATTTAATTCTTTTAGAATTCATTCCATCATCTCTAACAGCAAGAGTATAGGCTGAGTGCATGTATACAGGTCCCAGAACTGTGAGGTCACTTTGTAATATTATGTATGATTAATAGTAGGGGGTATTATTCCTCATAATACACACCTGCTGCAGAATCTCTTCTTATCCAACACTGGTTGATATGGAATGCCCTCATGCTTATCCAAAATAAAGCCTGCAGCATTCCTGTTGTGTATTATTGCATGCAGAGGCACAAGACGATATAATGCACACTGCAGCTGCTGAAGATCTTCTTTTCAAAGAGAAAGGGAGATATACAGTATATGTCAAGAGAATGAACAACATTAAAAAGCAGTCTGCATCTGGAGAAAGATATGAGCAGAGCCTAAAGTGATAACTTAGGTATTGGGATTCACGAGGACGAGACATTGTTGTGGCAAGGTCAAAAGCCCAAGGTTTGTGCCGTGTGCAAATAACTATATCGTTCATTGTTTGCTGGTTGTTAATGGCTGAGTGTGAAGTATGAAGGACAGATACTATCTAACCTCTTTGTTTAAGTCCTCTTTCACACTAGCGGCAGCACGGATCCGGCACCTAAATGGTGCCGACGGATCCGTGCTGCCGCTGATACATGTGTGGAGCCGGAGCAGCGGTCCGGCCCCACACATGTTGACACAGACATTGGGACAAGACACAGAGAACATACATACACACACATACACACAAACACATACATACTTACATACTCCAGCCAGGGACGCCGGCAGCACGTCTTCATGCGCCTCCTGCGTGCAGCGATGACGATTCCCCACAGCGCCCTCTGCTGGGCGCAGTGGGGAAACGTCATAGCTGCGTGCAGGAGGCGCGTGAAGACATGCTGCCGGCGTCCCTGCCTGGAGTATGTGAGTATGTATGTGTTTGTGTGTATGTGTGAGTATGTATGTATGTATGTCTGTATGTATCTCTGTATATGTGTAGCCGGATCCGGAATGATCCCCCATTGCAAGTCAATGGAGGACAGATCCGGATTACTGGTGTGTCACACCAAACGGATCCGTCCCCATTGACTTGCATTGGGGGTCATTCCGGATCCGTCTTGGTGCGGATACCTGGACCGGAGAGAAAACCGCAGCATGCTGCGGTTTGTTCTCCGGTCTGAAGGCGGAACGGAATGCTTTCAGGAGCATTCCGTTGTCTTCAGTTCAGTTTTGTCCCCATTGACAATGAATGGGGACAAAACTGAAGCGTTTTTTCCGGTATTGAGCCCCTATGACGGAACTCAATACCGGAATTTAAAAACGCTAGTGTGAAAGTAGCCTAATCCGCTTCTGGTTTTGGCTCCAAAAACTGCTTCAGAAAACTTGAACATGTAAACTCAGCCTAAAAACACTGAAACAATTGTAACTCAGTAAAGTGAATAACATTGACTGTCTCATATCAATGGTGTCTGTCAATGGGAGTGATATATTAGGCATCAAGTGATTAGTCAGTTCTTTAAGTGCTGGAAGCAGGAAAAATAGGCAAGCGTAAGGATTTGTGTGACCTTGCTAAGAGTCAACTAGTGATGGCTACTCTCCACAGTATACAGGTATTTATAAATGTTTCCAAAGTTTTTTTTTCACAATTAAAACACAAGATAAACTATATAAATGTGGTAAATGTGATAATTGTACTGACCCAGAGATCATTTTTATCATATAGGGAATGCCAAAATCCAAAAAATTCCCCTTTTGGAATTTTTTTCCAGCTTCCCACTATTTTGCATTAGAAAGTACAACTTGCCCCGCAATAAAATCAAGGCTATGTGAATGGAAAAATAAAAAAGTTATTGCTTGGGGACGGCAGGGATAAAAAAAAACGAATACATAGAAAATTGCAGGGTGCCGAAGAGGGTTAATACGACTCCTATCACCTGGCAGTCTCTATATCAACCTCTATACACTGCCTACAATCACCATACAGTAACTGCAGTGAGAAGCCTCCTAGTCTTTCTTCTATCCATGCTATAGATTGTACATTGATCCAATACACAAGTACAAATGAAAAATCTCCTACAATTTGTTTCATAATTAAAAAAAATAAATGTATGAGATTACTTTTCTTCCAGTTACAGTTCCCTAAACAACTTTAGGTCAAATGCAGTAAAGAAAAGGATGGAATCATGGAAACTCAATACAACCGTTTAATTATTACGCTTCCTTTCTGTGATCACTTTTGCCAGCCTCGTTAATGCTTGGCATGCCCGAAAAAAGAAGGGCATGGTACACGGAGGGTAAGAGTTAGGATGCTGACAGTTTATAGGAGTTCTGAAACTTAATCGGCAGAAATATGAAAGTTAGTGGGGAAAGCACAGACGACTGTCATATGATGTTTTTCTTTTCCCATCACATCAACAACATTTCGGCTGAAAGCCCAGGCTCTGCTAAACAACCGGCCTGTGTGCAATTAAATTACAGCAGCATTATGTGTGCAGCTTTTTAGAGCTCGGCCTTGGCTACTACAAGAAAAGCCACACTTATCTAAAAAGAGCGTGTTCATTGCAGCTGGGCCTCGTGCATTAGAAGTCCGAAATATGTCTGTCAAGTGCGGACATATGTTCTGCATAGTGAATAATACTTTCTGTCTCAGTTTCGTACCTCTTATACACAAGATAAATATGCTCATCAGCACATTGTATAATCTTAACCCCCCCGGGTATGCTTCTGCTTTGCTGTGTGCTTACAAATTAAAGGGGTTGACTATATTTAACCAGGTGCAGTAATGGTGATTTTTTTTTAAGTAGATTTTTTTTTTCCTAATACTGGACATCCCCCTTAAAAGGATTAGCAGAGATTTGAATAAAGTATTTTTCCAGAAATAATGCCACCTTTGTTTATAGGCTGAGTCTAGTATTGCAGGTCAATACCTTTTAAGTGCATGAGGCTGAGCTGCAATACCAGTCCATAAACAAGAGTGGCTTCTGGGGAGTGCTGCTGGTTCTACTCTCGGACAACTCTTTTAGAGTAATTCATGTTGAATTTATTGCTTACCATAAGTTACAAAAGCATACAGAGGCAGGTTATTCGAATGAAAAGCTGGGTACTCTCAGCTTGGGTTGATGACAACACAGCCTCTTCATTTAGCAGTTATGGAAGACCAAGCCTGCAGCTAAGAAACTGCAGTGATTGAACCATATATCAGTAAAGGTTATCCAACCTTACCGAACAAGTAGGAAAAGAGCAAACAGCATTGCTCACCAAATTCCAACTCCCGCACTTTATTCTTCATTAAAAGCCAAACAATCGGACAAGGATGTGGGTAACATACCAGTCAGCGGTTGTTTCTCCCATGCCATTCTTTGTCAGGCCTTCTAAGGGAGTGAAGACTTATTGGAAGTGGTCGGATATCTGGCCTGGCTTCTCTAGGCTTGTTAAAAAGTGACTCATAGGAAACCACTTCCATAAGGTGGTCCTTGCTTGAAGACTTATTGGAAGTGGATGGATATCTGGCCTGGCTTCTCTAGGCTTGTTAAAGAGTGACTCATAGGAAACCGCTTCCATAAGGTGGTGCTTGCGAGGTAGTTCTCTTTTCTCAGGATATGCCTCTTTGCATGTAGTTTTCCTATGGAGCATTACCATACCATGGAGCACTTTGATTAAGTCTCCACTCAGGACTGATCTCTTTAGGGAGATCCAGTACCCTATGTTACATCCAAGGCATCTCACCCAACCAGCCAGAATCCTGCTCCGTACTGAAGTACTGATGAGGGGGCAAGAACCCCGAAACAACTGTCTACGGATGGATATCTGGCTTGGCAAGTTTCCCTTGTCATATCCTAAGGCTTGTTGAAAAGTCGGATTGTGACTCATGGGGAGCCACTTCCACAAGTTGGCACTAGTGAGATGGTTCTCTTTTCTCAAGAGATAACTCTTTCTAACCTTAGGTTGTAATTCTAGATGTGGGTGACTAATTTAGGATAGATAGATATCTACAATATATGTAATATTTTTGTGTATATATATATATATATATATTAACTGCACAGCTGGAGAGTTACAGTTACACATATATGAATATTAAGTGAATATGCAAAAATAAAAATATAAAAAAATATATATATATAGATTTGCAAACCAGCATATCCACCTCCAGCAATATGACAGGATCACCTTGTTATCACCATACACAGAACATCTTGCGAACAGCTGATAATTTGTACCATTTAAAGGTTAAGCAGCTACATACAGTGCTTCAAGCAACGGGGCAAAAAGGCCACTCGGTCTTAAGCCTGTATATTCACAGACTGGATTCTTAAGTAAGAGCTTTCTTTGTCTGTTGTGCTTCATTGGAGGTTCAAGTAAAGTCAACAGCGTGCTCGGCATAGCCTTCTCTTGTGTGTGCTGAGTGCAAGGATTTATACTCAGTGTACACAAGTCAAATGTATCTGTCCTTTTCCTTGGCAGTTTGCTCAAAATACATTTTTTTTAGACAGAGTCAATAGGTTAAATATATGGTGATGTATATACCATGATGTGGACATCTAAGACTGCATTATGCATTATGGTATCCAATAGATATGTCAAGTGTATTGCAAGATACAAGCAAATGCAAGAAGTAGAAAAGTGTGGCAATGTTAGCATAATGAGTACTGCTGATTAGTTCTTAAATAATCTGTGTGTGTGTGTGTGTGTGTGTGTGCGTGTGTGTGTGTGTGTGTGTGTGGAGGTCCTTTCGTATATACAATAGATGTACAGCCATACAGCTACTTAAAAATATACAGACAGGCGCAGACTGGGAACTAAAAGTGGCCCTGAAAAAAAAGTAAAAGTGGTCCCATGTTGCAGGTGACTGCACCTTGACTTAAAGCGGGGCAAAATAATTAGGCAGGGCCAGCAATACCATAGTGCAGAGCACTATACCACCCCAGCTGAACCAAATACCACAGTGCAGCACAAAATACTGCCTGCTATCTGTGCCACAGTATTCAACTGTATCGCTGTCCTGAGGATTCAGGAGGGCACCTGCGGCTGCTGGCCAGGTACGTACAAGAGAATCAAATTTTTATGTACCCGTGAGGTGGGCTTGGGTGGCCCTCCTAGGAATTGAACCACCGGGAAATTTCCCTGTAGGGTCTATGGCCAATCTGCCCCTGTATACAGATGTAGAAAAGCTGAGTTTCTTAATGCAACAACGTTGAGTTTGTCGCTTGTCATCTCATCCTGACTCCACTTAACCACCTTGTACTATCGATGGTTTTAGTGAGGCAATGGATGTAGATGTGTACACTGATAAAGAAGGTGTGAAGGGCTTGGCAACATCTGAGAATACTACTTACCTTTTACTGTAACCCCTTATATTCGTATTAATGCAATGTAAGAAATATGTTTTATTCATATCAGGATAGATTTATACTCCAGAATACACTCTGAACTCTCAGTACAGAATACAAGAAAGAACCTATTTCATGAGCGTTTCGGTGACTTTAGCTTCCTGTGTTTAATACATTAATATGTAGGTGCAGTTTTCTGCTGCACTATTTCCTGCCTAACATTACACCTCCACCACCTTTCAAAGATTCCATTTATAGGTTCTCTGTGGGCAAGAACTTATATTCCTGAAATTACTAAATAAACGATACTGCTTTTTCTAAATCATTTTCACCAACGCATACATTTTCACCATATAGATGACTTTTACATATTCATATAAATTTAAAAATCAGCCAACGGTGGGATCCCACCTATCAGTCAATGCCACATTTGCGCCATACAGAAAAACTCGTTGAAGTCTAGTTTTACCAGTGTTCCAACAGACAACAACCTGCCAGAGTGTTCCGGATCTGACGTTGCTGGATTTTACCCAAATGTTCACTTGCCCCATTAACTAAAATAGGGTCTGGAGAAGATCCAGATGCTACCTAACAAAAATGCATGCAATTGTTTTTATCCGTCCAACTTACGGCACTCAATGCCGGAAGGCTGTGCCGCAAATGTAAAAGAAGCCAAAGAGAGATTTTTCGATATCCTACAGTGCACCCTTCATAAATACATTAAATCAATCAACTACTAAAGATTGTATCTGTTTTAATTGATCTTGTCTCTAATTGTTTTTATTATTAAACCTCCTGAATGCTGCATTTGTGCTTGCAAATATCTTTTGCTTGTTTTATTAGTAAGGAGAAAAAGAAGTTATGAACTTGCCAAGAGCTGCTCTCCAACACTTATCTGGGCTAGGCTGAAGTGGTGACTAGTCATGGTGTGACAGACTGCCCAATTAAAAAAAAAATCTGAAGTTGCCTAGGCCTTGAGTCCCTAACAACCAGTACCACCTTCAAAAGTACCACCTGTTGCAGTGTGGAAGGGGAGAGTCAGCTTGGCAGCAGTCAAGTTGTGCTTTCCCCAACCTTTCTTAGTGATCAGCATTTTCAAAAACTCATATTTAGTTGGGAATGTATGTAACTGACCAAGAATTTCCAATGTAGGTCAATGAAAACATGCAATTTTCCATGCTTCTGTAACAGGGAATTATCAAACCAAACAGACAACAGAGGGCATTGAATAAATGTGTAATTGTTCATCTGATCAACATCAAGATGTGGAGGAAATATTTATTTCTTACATTTTAATAAGACACATTTGTGAAGAGCTACAAGAACAGATGTGATAAAGAATTCATGAAGACCTATCCCTATTTTTCACCCTATGAAATAAACATTGAGGGGTGTGCAGGTCTTCTCTAAACAATGCTCGGGGTTACATCTTTTCATTTCATACATTCCTGTATTGGGAAGATTTTTTGCTAGCAATGTTCTACTTTCAGGACGCAAGAAGATAACATTCTCCCTTGTCATGTGTACCATCTATGTACCACCAGGTTGTGTTCGCACTTTCATTGGAGGCCATGTCAGCAGCCCCCACTGGAAATTCCTTCATATTTAACAGTAGCACAGCATGTAGCACTATTCTTGCCCTCAAAAAGACAATATCATGACCGAACCCAATGAACACCATTATAGGTCAATAGGGTCCTTTGGGCACCACCAGTGTCTGTTGGACCCTGCAAAGCATTGTGATTTTTACAGATGTAGTGACAACAGGGCATTACTTATTTTACACTAATACCATGTGGGGACTTTTCACAATTATGAACAGATTTTTATAAAAAAAAACCCTCATCTGTAAATAAATAATTGCCATTTGCATTCTGGTAAGTTCAGGCACCTCCAATATGCTTGCCCATTAACTTTTCTACTGCCACCAGGTCATGAAGGAAATGTATGGCTGGTATTAAAAGGAAATACTTGAGTAGTTTGGGAGGGAAAGATAGAATCAGGCATTGTGTGTGCTTCTTATCGCCCAAACAGATGTGTCCTTCCTTACCTTTGCTCTTGGCTCAACATATCTGGAGTGGCTCAAGAGTCTATATGTTGCCATCCAGTGGTTGTGATCGCATTGCAACCTGTCAATGGTTTTGCTAACATGTTGCAATATTGCATTGAATATGTTTCATGAGAAATTGGAATCTTTAAATACAAGCAAAGGTAAGGGTGGACAGAACTGTAGACTATATTAGCTCACTGAAACTGCAAATGTACTAAAAATGGGAATGTAAGCTGCATACTGTGAATGCAAGTAACAGCCTCAATAAGTGTCCTGAGTGTCCTGACTGATATAATTTGGATATAATTTGGTGCCATATCTACTCACTAATCTTGTTTTTAGTACTTTGTCTATACGCTAGTCTTGGTTCTGGTATTGTCCCATTGCACTATGATCCTTTTACTGAATCTATGCACTAGGGTCACTCCTGGAACTGTATCTATTCACTAGTACAGTATATACAAACTAGGCTTGGTTACCTTTATTACATAATAGACTTCAGGGGCGGATTGGGAATTAAAAGTGGCCCTGGAAAAAAAAATAAAAGTGGCCCCAAATTGTGGGCGGGCCAAGATTGAGAGAAAGTGGGGTCAACATGAGTAGGCGGGGCCAGAAATACCGTAGAGGGAGCGGTATATCATGCCCCCCACCCCAGTAATATTCCTATAGCGGCCATAGTAATGCTCCCACCCCCAGTAATGTCAATATAGAGCCCCCAGTAATGCACCCTGGCCCCAGTAATGTCCTTATAGCTCCCCAGTAATGCCCCTCTGCCCCAGTAATACCACCCCCCTCCCCAGTAATGTCACTATAAAGCCCCCAGTAATGCCGCCCTGCTTCCAGTAATGTCACTATACAGGCCCCAGTAATGCCGCCCTGCTTCCAGTAATGTCACTATACAGGCCCCAGTAATGCCCCCTTCCCCCAGTAATGTCACTATAGCATCCCCATTAATGCCCCCTGCTCCCAGTTATGTCACTATAGAGCCCCCAGTAATTTCCCCTCTGCTCCCAGTAATGTTACTATAGAGTCCCCAGTAATTTCCCTTCTGTCCCTAGTAATGCCCCCCTGCTCCCAGTAATGTCTCTCCCTGCCCCAGTAATGTACAGTGGACACTTAAATGTGCCCTGCCCCCTTATTGTCAATGGCTGGCAAAAAACAAACAAACAAAAAAACTTACCTTAGTGTGCAGACCTGGAGCAGCCTCTTCTGGCCTGTGTCCTGGAGCAGGAGGGATAGGGGTGATGACACAGCGTCAGTCGCGCTGACGCTGGGAGTGGGAGGAGCCACAGGTCCTTTCCCATCTGAAGAGCACAGTAGTGAGCTCTCCCCTGCTGTCGGGTGACAAAGGACCTGACAGCAGGAGGTACAGGGGTGGGCACATTATCAGAGGCAGGGGCCGCACAATAGGGCATGATAAGAAGATCACAGGAGGGCCAGCGGCGGCCGCCGCCCTCTATACAATACACATTGCAATACACAATACAATACACATTGCGGCCAGCAGCAGCCCTGCTGCGATCTCATTATCATGACATTGGTATGATAATGAGATAACAGCAGGGCTGCTGGTGGCCGCAATGTGTATTGTAATGTGTATTGTAGTGAGGGCGGCGGCTGCCGCTCACCCTGCTGATGCCGGCCCACAGCATACTTTAGGCAATCGGCCCACCGGGAAGTGTCCCGGTGGGGTACATTGCCAATCCGCCCCTGATAGACTTGGTGGTGGTCTCATACGTATGTATTTATGTATGTATGTACAATTAATAAGCTTGGTCATAGAACCATATCTAAAAAGCAGGCTTGGACCTATACAATATTTGCACAGTAGATTTGGCATTGTGCTATATCTGAGTAGGCTTGGCTCTATACCATATATGTACAATAGGCTTGGTCCCATACCATATGTGCACAGGAGGATTGGTCCTAAAACATATCCTTACAGTAAGCTTGGTCCCATACCATATCTGTACAGAAGGCTTTGTTGGTTCCATACCATATCTGCAAATGAGGATTGGTCCTATGCCGTATCTGCACAGCAGGATTGGTCCTACGACATATCCTTACAGTAGGCTTGGTCCCATACCCTATCTGTACAGTAGGCTTTGTTGGTTCCATACCATATCTGCACAGAAGGCTTGGTCCTACAACATATGTGAACAGTAGGGTTGGTCCTATATCATATCTGTACAGTAGGCTTGGTCCAATACCATATCTGTAAAGTAGGCTTGGTTCTATACCATATCTTCACAGGAAGATTGGTCATATACCATATCTTCACAGTAGGTTTGCTTGCAAATTAGAGTATATGAGCTGTACATGCTTATTAAGAATTAAATGGGTATCAATATAAGAACCTAAGAAGTCTCAAACAAGGATGTAGAATGTACTTCTTAAATCCCTAGTATAAAAAGCCTTCATAGATATTCAGATTATTATTTGGACAGACAAATGCTTTTTTATTCCATAATATTATAAAGCAGAGAAACTGAGATATTTTATTATCTGAAAGATTAATTCCTTTATAGGAGTTCTCAAACAAAAGGGAAAATATATTGTTCTCACTTTCACGCTAACATTTTAATTGCTATGATCACTTTAGACTATTGAGTAATTACATTATCTACACTGAAATCCGAGTTTAATAGCTCAGGGACAGATTCCTAGCACTGCTCTCAATTTGATATGGCTAAAAGGTGCACTCTCCCTGTAATTTTTTATTTTGTAACACAATGATACAGGCTGAGACTGAAAAAAAAAACTTATAGACTTCATTATACCTGACATTTGGTTCAGACTATGAAGGGATGAAATAAATTGCATAATTGAATTCTGAACACATCGCACTCTGGAGGCCTTGGTTGCCATTGTTTCATGTGATCTCATCAAAAGACAGAGAAACGCAAGATAGAACGTCAATACAGATCCATTAGCTCCATTAAATAGACAATTGAAAGCAAACACTTTTGACATACTTGAGTTTTTCCTTCAGAGAGGCCCATATTCCTTTGAAATATATTATTTATTCTTCTGCTGTTCAGTAAAGTGGGAGCAACAGACAAGATATAAAAGAAAGCCACTGATATTCTTTACTATGCACATAACCTATCGATGCCATATGCCCCCATTTCTTATGCAATTCAAATATTTTATTGAAAGAAACACTAAATATACCATAACGGTCAGGGGCCTACAAAGATCTCACAGCATCCTGCTGCAAAACTTAGTATGGGTCCCCCACCCAGTTTCCTAGTCCACATGAGTCAAACACTCACAGGCAATGTGGAACGGAAAGCACAACTACTCATATACCTGACAAATTTACAATTTTATTATTAAAAGGCAGAAATTATTTAAAAAAATATGATAAAAGAGTCACACTATGCCTCATATAAGTCAGAAAAAGTGGTACACATGTTCATAGATATGACAAGCACCATTGCCACACAACTGGCATAAATACACTGATATATCTCCTTCTTCCCTTCATACAGTCGCCACTAGGGGATGCTCAGTGCGTAGGGATGTATACAGTTACTGTTGAAATCAATGATTGCTGTAGAATCACTGAGCTCCTCCTAGTGATGGCTAATGGAAAATGCAGTGAATCTACATAAAGTCAGGAAAGGGAGAAGTAGTTCAAATTACTATTGTTCTCATAGGTGGAGGTCCATGCACTGCGACTCCTTTTGATTACTTGAGCCGATCCCATTGACCTCTCTTGGGTTCAGCTATGTGAGATGAAGACAGGATGTAGACTGTGTAAGCAAAGCTAAGAGAAAGCAATGGGAAAATAAGGAACACAGATACTCAATAATTTCTGAAGCCTCAATTAAAGGCCTCATGCACACAACAGTGTTCATTTTGTGGTCCACAAACCACTGATGGACAAAATATGGAATCTGTTTGTCTGAATTTTTTTTGGGAGTCCCTTGACTTCAATAGTTCTGTGGTCCATTTTTTGCAGACATATTCTATCTTTTGGCAGAATGAAAATATGGATAAGGAAAGCACATGGATGATTAGTGTGATTTCTGCATCTGTATGTTTGTTCCGCAAAAAGATAGAACATCTCCAATACTTGGCTGCAAAATGCAGACCATGGACCCACTGAAGTCAATGGTCCACAAAAAATGCAAATGCAACATGAACGGTATCTGGATTTTGCAGATACGGTCGTGTGCATGAGGCCTTCAAAAGAAGTGGAGAAATATAAAAAAAGCCAGAAGATACAATTTGATTTTAAAGAGGCTCTGTCACCCAGTTCAAACCTACCCTACCAGGCATATAGCCTGGTAGGGCTGATGACGCTGATAAAAGCCATACCTTTTATTCTGAGGTCCCAGGTCCGGTTTTGCAGAAAAATAAACTTTTAAAAATATTCAAATGAGGCATCGGAGGACTCGTAGGCGGGCTTATGCCATCCAAGCACTGCTTTAGCTACGCCCCTTTACTTTTCTAATGCTGGCCTCCTCCATTAAATCACGCCCCCTTGCCACTTGATTGACAGCACTAGGCCCACCGGTCTAGCACTGAGATCCGGCGCCTGCGCACTCGCCTGCTTGCCGGCGCGTGCGCACAGGATCTTTTCTTTCCTGTCCCGGCTTGTGAAAATGTCTTCTGCGCACGTGCCACCACATCACTGAACCCAGAACTGGCGGCGCGTGCGCAGGAGACATTTTCACAAGTCAGGACAGGAAAGAAAAGATCCTGTGCGCACGCGCCAGCAAGCAGGCGAGTGCGCAGGCGCTGGATCTCAGCTCTAGACTGGTGGGTCTAGCACTGTCATTCAAGTGGCAAGGGGGTGTGATTTAATGGAGGAGGTCAGCATTAGGAAAGTAAAGGGGCGTAACTAAAGCAGTGCTCGGACGGCATAAGCCCGCCTCCGAGTGCTCCGATCCCTCATTTCAATATTTTTAAAAGTTTATTTTTCTGCAAAACCGGAACTGGGACCTCAGAATAAAAGGTATGGCTTTTATCAGCGTCATCAGCCCTACCAGGCTATATACCTGGTAGAGTAGGTTTGAACTGGGTGACAGAGCCTCTTTAATGTAATATTTCTTCCTAATTTAACTAAATAGGAAGTGATTTTAGGCAGGCTATAAGGAGATGCAGGTAGTATTTTTGGCAATTTAGGTGGTCATTCAAACAATGTGTATGGAATAATCTATTCGTACTGCTGGCTGAATCTTAATATCAGTTATATTTTGTAAAATTATATTTTTAGAAATGAATGTAGTCTTGGGAGATTTTAATTTGGAATTTTGAAGCATTGTTGTCTATTGAAATAGAGTTACCCATGACATACAATCATATTGTTTAGTTGAATGTATTCTTTCAAGTAGATTATCCTGTCTGCCAGTCATTGTAAATGGAGTGTGATCCTGTATTTGGGTGGAGGATGTGTAATATTTAAGATGTCACTCTCATAACAAGGTGGCTTTTACTAGGAGTCATCACGTTCAAGTAGCATTGTAATGGTTTATGCAACTGAACATCTTTGAACTCAGATTGTGGAAAAGAAAAACCATATCTGTTTCCCTATGGAGTGCTGACATGTTTGCAGGACTTATAGAAAGTGAGAGCTTCTACCACAAAACCTCTTTCCTCACGACTTAGACTTAGGCTGTTCCCATAGCAACAAAGTATAATATGTGCTACGGAATCAAATCAGTATTTTACATTTTACATAAAATATTAACACATTCGTTGGACATGAAAAAAGCTACTGAGGACGTGGCAGGCATCTTAGTGCCACTCTTTTAGCTTCACCTACTGTATATGCTTCTAAATAACAGCAATGTTTATGTTGACGCGCTGAGCTTCCTTGCACATGACAGACATCTTAATTATGGCTCTCTCAAATTATAGCTTGCTTCAGCCAATATGTGTCCCAAAGCAGCAACTCATGTTAAAAAAATACAACTTCTGACAGAAAAAACAGTCCGGGCAGTATACTCCCACAGCTGAAGAAGACGACAAAAGGAAAACAAACACTCCCTATTTTTCTCCCAAATTATGTATCAGAGGAAGCATAGTACGTCTACTGCATTTTAATTCTCAGTTCTGGCAGATGTAGTAAACCAAGACAATGAGATCAGCAGACAATAGTTCAGACCATCTGAGGGACAAGCTCTTCATCAGACAGTTAGTTTAATTTCCCAATGTGGCAGCTATGATCTAATTAATTATTATGGTCAACACTATTCTGCTTCTTAGCTTTCATAAATGTCTTCGTCAAGTCAATATGGGGGCAAGAACTTTCAGCTTTTGTTTTGATATGTAAGACATCTCACATACTCACGTACTTTGAAATATCCCATCAGGAAAATTTAAGTCAATACTAGATGTTAAGGCCCTTTTACACGGGCCGATGTGTCTCTCTGCCCGAGCGTCGATCAGCGATATCGGCGCTCGGGCAGGGAGCCTTTACACGGCCCGATGAATCGAGCGCCGGGCCGCACGAGTGATTGCTGTATCGCTCGTGCGGCCCGGAAGCTCCATACTGTCAGGCGCACATCGCCTGTTTACACAGGCCGATGTGCGCCCGACAGATTGGATCTTTTGTAGAAACCAAAAGATCCAATCAGCCGACGAACGAGCGTTTTGCTCGTTCGTCGGCTGATTAGGGCCACTTTTACACGGGCCGATTATCGGCACTAGCGTTCCTAGGAACGATTTTTGGCCGATAATCGGCCCGTGTAAAAGGACCTTTACCCTTTCAGGAACCATGGGTATTAGCCAAAACAGAGATAAGCTTCAAAAAGGTTTTGCTTGCTCTGGGAGACCCAGCACGTTCTTGCTTTACAGTAACAGCCCATTGACTTAAATGATAATGACTTAAGTAAGTACTTGTCATTTTCATAAACACCTGGGTCAGCAGAGAACTTCTATCCCTTTGTTTTAGTGAACAATGGTGGTCTTAACCACTTGATCCTCACTGATCAAAACTTTTGACAGCCTTTAAGCATTAAAGAACTCCAATTAAGGATGAGTGACTTTGATTTGTTAGTACCAAATTTAGACCCAAATTCTTTTTAAAAATTCTGATTTGGCAGAATCAAAATTTCTTCAGGTAGAATTAGAGGAGAGAGAGAGAGTCCAGGCATTTAAAGCACTTGATTCAGGCAGAATCAATTCATACTGGAATGAATTTCTAGGTCGATTTGGACAAATTAGGAGTTGACAAATTGGCTCATATCTAGTTTCCATCTAAGTCTATGAGAAAAACTTTTTGAAGCCCATCTGCCCTCCCATCAATTTTTATGTCTGAATTGAGGGACCATCACATGAATGGCAGATGAAGAGTTAAGTTGGAACATTGAGTGCCATAATCTTGCAGTCATGTGACCACAAGGGAAACTGGGAAATTGAAAGCTCCAGTAGACAGTACTGAGACAGTAAGACAGTACTGAGACAAGACAGTAACAATGCACCTTTTTAACTGACTGCATAACCCTTTCCCCAATTTAATGGCATTGAACACTTGCTGTCTGATTACTAATAGCAGGGAACCCAGTAGTGGGACACTCTGGAATTGACTTATGGTAAGGAGACCCTTCTAACAAAAGAGGAATTTTATATTGTGTTTTATTCTAGTCCAATGCAAGTTCATCTGTTTGAAATACTCATTTCATGGACTAATAGAAGGCACCACATACACAGGAGGACACAACAACACTATGACATCAAGATATGAAGATCAGGCATGAAGATATTGTGGAAGAACTTATAGATACGTTGCTTTTTGGATGGTGATAGTTTCTTTCAGTTTAATTAAGCACAACAGCTCCATAACAGAAACTGTAATAAACATTAACTAGCTATGAAAAGTTTTTCAGTGGGATCATGGACCCACTAGGTGCCACCAATTGCATTAATTAAGCAAATGGGCGCTTCATATTTCTGCAGACAAGGTCAGAATTTGCAGAATTATTGTTGCTATTAAGCCAATTTCATACTAATACATTAAAGTACAAAAAGTTTACATTTTATTTCACAATGTCCCTTTCATGCAGCTATAATATAAACAATAGCTAGAGCAAATTGGCACACAACCACTGTATGAGTACAAACTCTACCTATATAGTACAATATATAGTGAATCTACTACAGCATGCTGCAGGTTTCTATTTCTGATCTACACTCACCGGCCACTTTATTAGGTACACCTGTCCAACTGCTCGTTAACACTTAATTTCTAATCAGCCAATCACATGGCGGCAACTCAGTGCATTTAGGCATGTAGACATGGTCAAGACAATCTCCTGCAGTTCAAACCGAGCATCAGTATGGGGAAGAAAGGTGATTTGAGTGCCTTTGAACGTGGCATGGTTGTTGGTGCCAGAAGGGCTGGTCTGAGTATTTCAGAAACTGCTGATCTACTAGGATTTTCACGCACAACCATCTCTAGGGTTTACAGAGAATGGTCCGAAAAAGAAAAAACATCCAGTGAGCGGCAGTTCTGTGGGCGGAAATGCCTTGTTGATGCCAGAGGTCAGAGGAGAATGGGCGGACTGGTTCGAGCTGATAGAAAGGCAACAGTGACTCAAATTGCCACCCGTTACAACCAGGTAAGCAGAAGAGCATCTCTGAACGCACAGTACGTCGAACTTTGAGGCAGATGGGCTACAGCAGCAGAAGACCACACTGGGTGCCACTCCTTTCAGCTAAGAACAGGGAAACTGAGGCTACAATTTGGCACAAAGCTCATCGAAATTGGACAGTAGAAGATTGGAAAAAACGTTGCCTGGTCTGATGAGTCTCGATTTCTGCTGCGACATTCGGATGGTAGGGTCAGAATTTGGCGTCAACAACATGAAGCATGGATCCATCCTGCCTTGTATCAACGGTTCAAGCTGGTGGTGGTGGTGTCATGGTGTGGGGAATATTTTCTTGGCACTCTTTGGGCCCCTTGGTACCAATTGAGCATCGTTGCAACGCCACAGCCTACCTGAGTATTGTTGCTGACCATGTCCATCCCTTTATGACCACAATGTACCCAACATCTGATGGCTACTTCAGCAGGATAATGCGCCATGTCATAAAGCTGGAATCATCTCAGACTGGTTTCTTGAACATGACAATGAGTTCACTGTACTCAAATGGCCTCCACAGTCACCAGATCTCAATCCAATAGAGCATCTTTGGGATGTGGTGGAACGGGAGATTCGCATCATGGATGTGCAGCCTATGTTCTATCTACAAACAATCCTAGGATTTATCTGCATCCAAGTAAGTCCCATGACAGTTACTAATGAGACCCATATAGAGTAATCTGCAACTACATACAGTATACAGCTACTAAATTGATTATAGTAAAAAATAAACTCACATAATTGCTATACATGAGTTATCAATACATGTCCTGAATAGCCTAAATGTACCCAGATGTACACTGTACCCAGATATGGATGGTTAGGGACATACAGTATAAAACACTATAAATAACAATACATTTACAAAGTGTGTCATATCCAGACTCCTGCAATTCCTTCTTCTGTAAACTATGATCAAACACGTCTTCCCCACTCCAATCCAAATTACATTGTTGCTCAACTCATCTATCTCTCCTTCTGCCAGCAACTCCATTGATCAGTTCCTATGCCAGCTACCTTTAGAGAATAAAGTCCATTGTGCTTCCACTAAACAGTGGCATACCTGTCCACAAATTGTTATTGGCATTGTAGCTAAGCCCCATGCTATTCACAGCTCATGGAAAGGTGTGGTGTTGTTTCTGGAAAAAGTGTAGCCAAGTATTCTGACTCTTGGAGAACCTCTATATTTTTGTGTAGGTAGTGTAGGAGTAGTGTAGGAGGAAACACGAATAACAAGGAAACATGAGGAGAATGTACCAACTCCATGCAAGTGTCCTTGTTCAGACTGAAACCCAAAACTTCACCTCTTCTGTTCTGTACTTGTCATTTTCTTCTCCAGTAGCATCACTTTTTTACCTTTTATGAAACTTTTCCCTTGTCTCATCTGTCCTCTGGAACTCTCTACCAATCTCTCTTGTATTCTACAAACCTCTGAAAATAACCCCTTCAGACTGGCACAGACTGGTAGTTTACAGTGGCGTAACTACCAGGGCAGCAAGGGAAGCGGCTGCTTCAGGGCCCGGGCTGACAAGGGGCCCAGGAGCAGTGTCTCAAACACACATAATTTTGTACATAATTTTACATTTTCAGGCCGGGCCCGCCTCCTTCACATTAGGTGTGGTCACATAGGTTCTGCTCACCATGCCCATCCACCCTGAATCACAATCATTAAAACAGGGCCCACTCTGCCTGCCCCCATACATGATAATGAGCTGAGCTGCCTCTTCTGTCTGCCTGAATAGCACCCTGCCAGCCAGAGAACAAGCCAGCAGCGCGCTATGCAAATTAATCTCTTCAGTCTTCAGGCAGCTCAGTGGCAGCCCGCCCACCAAGTGAAGTCCTCCTCAAGGGGCGTGGCAAGCAGGAGAAGGAGGCCAAAGGAGCAGCAGCAGGACGGAGGGAGACACAGCAGGCACGCACAGCACTCATTTTTTCAGGAATGTGCCTGGCCCCCCCTTGCCTTGCCTGGTGCTGCTGCACTAGTGCACAGTGGTTCTGGGGCCTCTCTGGGCATGAAGAAGGATGAGGGCAGGGCAGAGTGCAAGTGGTTCACCAATTCCTGCTCTCCCAGTCTGTGACAGGAGGAAAGGCCAGGTACAGCAGCAGGCAAAGTTCTGAGTGTGCAAAAAAAATTTTTATTTTAAGTAAGTGAGGGGGGCCCTGTAAAAAAAATTACTGTGGGACCCAATCAGTTCTAGCTACGCCTCTGGTAGTATACATCGTACAGATCTGCATATAAATGGAAGTTCTATCAGTTTGGGAAAGTTTCAAAGTTGGGAGGTATGAGCCAATCTTAGACCATCTTTCTTGTCATATATGTTATCAGAGAAAATGCCTTTTTCTCCACTTATCAGTTCCCTTTCCTAAACTAACATTTACTCTTAATTCTGTGATGAATCCATCCTGAGAGACCTAGACAGATTGTAAGCTCATTAAAGGATCAGTTTTATAAATTCCTATGGATGGCTATGGAGAGGGGAAAGGAAGTGAGCTGCAGTGAGAGAGACTCAGTCGCAGTGAGAGAGACACAGGCACAGACAGAGAGGCTGGAGCAGTGAATAGTACGTTTTATATCTCACAGAAAATG
This sequence comes from Rhinella marina, assembly GCA_900303285.1. NCBI lineage: Eukaryota > Metazoa > Chordata > Amphibia > Anura > Bufonidae > Rhinella > Rhinella marina. The sequence continues at coordinate 107,284 of ONZH01019530.1, forward strand.
TTTTATTCACATCACTACTGCTCAGTACTTCTCTGCAATGGAGTGTGTGGGAGAAAATTAGGGAGCAGAATATACTGCTTTCTCTATATGCATTCATGGGAGTTATCATTACAACTAAGTTCAGGGACAATTCAGAATTAGAGAGGTAACATACAGAGAGGAAAATTGCTGAAAAATGCCAGACACAAGTTATATATGGGCTGGACAGGTATGATTTAAAGGGGTTGTTTAAGTAATTTTTTTTGTTTCTAAAAGGCACTGAAGCTATAAAAACAACAAAAACACACTTGTACTTACAGTTTCAAACCTCTCCATTACAGTGCTGCAGCTGCATCTTCCCCCAGATTACTACAGTTTAGATGTCCCTCAATATTGCACATGATCCACTGTAGTCAATGGCGTCAGTGGCACAAGGCACATAGGACATACAGGCATGTCATCGCTGTAGTCAAAAAGAAGACTTCATGGCTGAGGCGACAGGGATCAGCAGCACTGGAACAGAGGTGGTTCTAAATGCTGAATATAAGGCTTTTTTAATTATTTTAACAGCTTTAGTGATTTTTACAAAACAAAAAATTAACTGGGACAGCCCCTTTCATTTTCATCTGGCTCCATTTTCTATTAGATATTAGATTGTTAGCTCATGTGGACAGAGCATTCTTTCCTACTGTATCTTGCAGTATTATATCTGTGTTAGCAATGCAATATCATTTAAGACTATAAATGTACCTTTGCTACCTGTTTGCACTGTATTACATAATAATAATAACATAATAATAACATAATAATAGTAATGTTTTACATCCTTTTACAAACACTTTAATATAATGAGCAAAAATAACTATAAATCTATCTATCTATCTATCTATCTATCTTAAAATACAGAAGGGATGAAGTGCCAGTAGACATTAGAGTGAAACACAAACCTGAGTGAAAATAAACCATGTAGCAAGAATATAAATGATCAGTCTGTATCAAAAATTATAACTAACATCAAATGTATGATTGCTCACATCACAAAGCTATAATTGTTATTAAATGAGTATATGGCCTGGGATATGTTCCTGCTAACATGCACATGTAGGGGAACAGTGCAGACAAGCTATCTGAGTCAATTTTAATGACCTTGGCCACAATTTTATGTATAAATTCCATTCTTGGTGAGTCAGCTAGTATGCTTGTGTGACTGTGTAACCAGGCATTGATCCAAGAGCAACACCCTTTTGGCTAAAGAGTTGTTGTAAGATTAGGGCATTTTTGTAGACAAGCCTAATATCGTGGTTGGTCCTCTAGCAGTAGCATCATGTGTACATTAGCTTGTGTGAAAGCTACATATCACAAAGCAGACAGCTTATGTAGCTAGATATAGACATTTTATAGATATCTAGATAATAGTTATCTTTCCATTTTACATTTATCCATCAGTCAAAAAATAGCAGCACTCCAAAAATCAGGTGAAGATAAAGCATATATATTCACCTATATGTTCATATCTATCTATCTATCTATCTATCTATCTATCTATCTATCTATCTATCTATCTAATCTATCGTCATCCTCATCTTTCTAAAAAAGGAAAAGGCAACACCATTTAAACAGAAACATGGGTGTGCACTGCGTGCCTCTAGATATCTAATATGTGTCCCATGAATAGTAAAAAAAGCAAAAAAGTCAGCAAGTGTAGTGTAAAAAAAAATTGACCCAACTTCATGCAGCCATTCTGAGACTATTAAAAGGGTTATGTGAGTTATATTTATTGATGACCTATCCTCAGGATAGGTCATCAATATCAGATCGGCAAAGGTCCGACATCCGGCACCCCCGCCGATCAGCTGTTCGAAAAGGAGGCACGCGCCGTGCCAGCGCTGCCTCCTCTACATTGTTTACCTGCTCGACGTAACATGAGTAGCGGTAAGCAGGTGTAATTACACCCAAGCCGTCCCATTCATTTCAATGGGACGGCTCGTTCCTATACAAGTGTATAGGAACGATCCTCCCCATTGAAATGAATGGGGCGGCTTGGGTGTAATTACACCTGCTCACTGCTACGGATGTTACGACGAGCAGGTAGACAATGAAGAGGAGGCATCGCTGGCACGGCGCGCGCCTCCTCTTCAAACAACTGATCGGCGGGGGTGCCGGTTGTCGGACCTTGGCCAATCTGATATTGATGACCTATCCTGAGGATAGGTCATCAATAAATATAACTCGGATAACCCCTTTAATAATGGGTCCATTGAGTTGAGCCAAAATGTTGCAGACATGTATGAGTGAATAAAAGACTTTATTGGTTCTTAATATATTTTACTTGCTTATACAGCACCAACATATTGTACGGTACTTTACAGATATTATGATCATTACTTACTGTCTCCAATGGAGGATTACAATCTAAATTCCATATCACTATGTCTTTGGAGTGTGGGAGGAGCCCCCACAAGAACAGGGAGTACATACAAACTCCATGCAGATGTTGTCCTTGGTTGGATTAAAACCTAGGTACCTCCCACTGAACCACCGTGCTGCCCACTTCTTCATGTAGCTTGCTTTGGAGTGGTTCCACGAGTGCTGCCTTTTTGCCTTCTTACTATCGATGTATATATTATTTATTGCTTAGATAAACATTCAAAAACTCATATTGCTGATTTCTAAGAAGAACTTGCCTTTGAATATGTAGCATTTAATTGAACAAAAAAAAAAAAAAATACTCTCCGTTAGTAGAAATGTTAGAATCAATTTCCAGATTCAAGAAGTGTAATGAATCACATTTTGAAGAATCAGGGGAGAAGGGCATTTGGAAAGTCTTGCTCATGTCTATCCAATTATTCTAAAAATGAAAGTGTTTCTTTTTTTGTACTATTCATCTCTAATTCTGGATACAATTTCAGTCTAGACGCAATGAAACTGCTGGAGTTTTTACCACTGGAGGTTAGAGCCTGACTGACAACATCTATATATGTACATAATTTGGTTTCATACATCGATTGTTCTATTTGGAAACCTGTTGCTTTCAATGAAAATCCCACTGGTGAACCAAAACCTATCAAACATATATCAACAGTGGCAGTGAAATGGTTTCTAATGTAGAATTGAAGTGTTATAAAACATAAAGGGAACCTGTCAGGTCTTCTGCTGGCCTATCTGAGAGGAATATATATAGCGAAGACTGAGGTCTATGGTGTATAGGTTTATAGGATTTGGAGCAGCATCTATGAGTAAAAAGCAGAGTAAATCCTGACAGGACTCCTAGAGGAGACTGTAAGAGTCCTGATCACTCCATCCACACAGGATGGCTGACAGTTCTCCTTGTATCAGTGTGTGCACATAGAAGGCTGTCAATTGTTGTGTGTGTGGAGTAACCAGGACTCTCACAGTCTCTCCTAGGAGTCCTGTCAGGATTTACTTTGCTTTTTATAAAAAAAAAAATCCAGCTCCAAATCACATAAATCAATATATCATTGAATTCAGCTTCTCTCTCTCCTACTCTGAGGTAGGGAAGCAGAAATCATTTACTTTAAATCAGGTAACAGTCCCATCCTGCATCTACACTGTTGACTTTGGCCTCATGGTATAAATCTATACAATATTGATCCTTACATGAAAGTAACATCTTTATTGTGTTAGGTTGCAAAAATAAAGTCTTCTGGATACCTTAGCTACCAACAGAATATACAGAACAGATTTATCCTGACTTTGACTAGACAAATATAGCATTGCACAGTAAATAATGAAATGAAAAATGCCACCCTCTTTACGACCAGTAAATATAGAACAGCAATTTTCCTTCACCTATAATAGCATCAGTATCATAATCATATCTGGCAAGGATCTACCACACACTGCTATTCTGCATGTTGTCTGTATCCAAATCCCCGTCTCTGTGGCTTCAGATTTTAGACATCCCATTTAGATACTACCTAAATGCTTGAAATGAGGCAGGGATTCATGTATAAGCCTAGTTTGCTTTTGTCTGACCCTGTCTGGAGCATTCTCAGTCAGCACATGTCAGGTCTATAATGACAGATGGGATGTGACTGCATTTTAACACTTCACACACCCATCAGTGTGTTGGTTGGAAAGCTCTTTGAGCTCCTGTGTGATCCATAGTGAAAGTATATATTTGTATACAAGAGTATATTAAACAACCACCAAGAGTCTGCCATTTCTAATAGGATCTTATGCAAGCTAATAAAATTAGATTAAAGCAGCAATAATTGTTTCATTTCTCAATGTTTCACATATACTGTATACGCTCAGCTACACTCCTAACCAAGTCATAAAATACGTTTATGAGACATTCCAGCATGACCTTGCTGAAATGATTGTGTTGCAATCTTCCACATTGACATTCAGTTATTTCAGTACATATCTCATGAGGATAGATGAGATCAGTCCTCATACTAGTTCTTGTCTTAAGGAGCTCATACACATTAGATAAACACTGGCTGAACCAGTGATTTCCGAAATTGTCCTCCGACAGTAGATGTTATGGAAAAAAGGATCGGCAAGGTGGAGTTCTCATTAAAGATATACTGCTGATAGACTTGTCTGCTAGAGTTTATTGCCTCTCCCCATTAAAACACATTCACACACAGCTGATCCGAGCATACTTGTCAGTGACGGGGCTGGAAGACTGACGATATTCAGGTCGATCTGTGCTTGTCTATAAAGGACCTTTCAACAGCTCGATGCAAAATGAATAGGAAAGGAACAATCGTTTTTAAGATCATTCATCCCATTCACTTTCCATACAGTCAGCAGCACATCCCATCTGCACAGGCCAATATGCTGCTGAGAGGTGAAGATTGTAGGTACCTCCAACAAACAACTAATTATATGGTACAAGCATTCATACAAAAAGTATGTATAAAAGGGGCCCTAAGGGTTATGACAACCTAATGGTCATGTGTACTTTGGGTTTCCCAATTGTCAGAATTGTCTCCAGGAATGTGATGTAATAGTGTAAATATCAATAAATTACTTAAAATTTTATTTACTATTGTTTGAAGACCCTAAGAACATTTATGAGGTACATACTGTACCTTAAAGGGATTGTTCAGGAAAGCAAATGTGCTTTTTTCGTGAAACTTGGCACTTTTATCCACAAGCTGTATGTGTTATTGCACCTCAGCCCCATATACTTGAATAGAATTTTTCTAATCTTGGGAAGCTACTAAACCATATGTAGCAGAAAAATTATCAAAAGCTACCATCAAATCCCCCAAATCATGATATGTCTATAATGGTTTTATGAGTCCTGTGACATCCAACTCTAAGTTTCTACAGTTAATTTAACAACTGAAGTTGAATCCTAGTAAAGGTGACAAGTTTGATAATTAAACACTTTCTCTTGACTTCCATGAAAATTGTCTTAACACCTATCGTAAGTCTTTTGTATCTGCAGTGATTGAATTTACTAATCTTTCTGACAAATCAGTTTGCACCAGTTAGGAAAAATAATGGTCTCACATTTGACAGTGCTGGGCCTTTCGTCAATGCCCTCAACAAATTAAGAAGTCTGCTGTCGCTGATTTAAGCAAGCTTAATCTTTGCCCTAACAGCTGAATGCTATTCATAGACAGCAGTTACACCCTGCTCTCCCGACAGCAGATAATAATTACAGTATATTCAGTGCGTACACATGTATGTATCATTGTAGCAGCCACTGACATAATTAGGAGTTTTTGAACACAGTTGTATTATAGCTTCTAACAAGGTCCAAGTAAAACATAGTAGTATCATGATACCTACAGAAGTCGTTGGATCCAAACAGTACCTATATATCATTCACATTTATACACTTGACATAGAGGTATTATTTCTAGAAGCTTTGCTTCTAGATCAGAATTTTTTTTTTTTTCATTTAAGTATCTCCAACATATTTGCAGCTCTGTACATACCATAGATGGTCAAAACTCACATCAGTCCCTTTCCCTATTGGGGCTCACAAACTTACAAAGTAGGTTATGTTTGTATCTAGTAAAGGAAATCTTGGATTCCCTTCTGGCGGAGAAACAGACTACTGGAGCTACCATATCTGGCATAGCCGGATACAGCCACACTCTGCCGCACACTGCCGAGCACCACCCGATCCACATTGACTATAATCGGATCCAACAAGGATCTGGCAGATTTTCAGCATAAATGACGACTTTTGACAGGACAAATACCACTACAAAATAGAAATAAATAAAAATGACAATAAAAGGTTTAAAAAACACCACATACCACACCTCAACTTCTAGCCCTGCCCCAGGATGAAAAACTATATATCCTGTATATCAAAATGACTGTCACAAAAAGGAAGAGGTAATTTTAAAAGTATTTCATTTGTACTTCTTACTATTACAAAAATGGAAAGAATGCAAAAAACATACTATTTTCTCTCTTTTCTTATAGTTTCCTGAGTATAAAATAAAAACAAAAGAAATGCTAAAATAAAAATAACTTAAAAATAAAGCCTGGTAAAAAAATAAGCACAAAGATTTTTACATTAAAGAGATACAGAAAAAAAGTTATGGCTTTCAAAGATGCATGTTCTGAAAAAAAATCTGAAAATGCTTCTCTGCAGGAAAGGGGTAAATGGCCCTGAATTGAATTGGTTAAAGAATATATGGACACATTTATGTTAGTCAAAAATTGTAATAATCAGAGAGAAAATATCAAAATTAGGATTGCAAGTAAAGATTCAAATTTCATTCATTTATTCAATTTTTTAAAAAATATTCCTATCTAAAAACTTAATCTGCCTAATTCCAATAAAGTACAGTAAATCCAATCAAAACAACATTTAAGCAGCCACATTTAGCCCTGATAAGCAAGGATACAGGGTACGTGCATGCGTGCCTGAGGGACTGTTTCCCTGTTTGTTGTGTGTTGGGTTTCTCCACCCTCATTACCACATCCCTACACATTAATTACTGTGCTGTGATTTTCTGGCCAAGTTCTATAGGACAGTCTATAAGGCATAAGGTTATCACTTTCTCCAAGTGTCATTCATCAAAATTGTTGGTGCAAATCGATAGACACTTTACAGGGCAATTTATCAAGCTTTGTACTCCAAAATTTTGCCATTGAAAGGTCACAAAATAGAATACTGTGACTTTTTGGACATTTATATACCCCTTATTCCAGTTATGAAAAGTGGGTGGGAAAGTGAGCATAATTAGCCTATCGAACGGATTTAGAGGGAACCTGTCACCATGAAAATGCAAAATGATCTGCAGGCAGCATGTTATAGAGCAGAAGGAGATGTGCAGATTGATAAATGGTTTTATGGGGAAAGATTCATTATTTAGATTTATTATTCATTTATTTAGAGTTAGATTTATTAAGCCTCATGCACACGACTGTATCTGTGTTTGTGGTCTGCAAATCGCGGATACCGGCTGTATGCATCCCGCATTTCCCCTTCAGTAGGTTGAACACTATGTTACACTATGTCACTTTTTTTTTCAGGGCCGTGGAACTGACATACGGATGTGGACAGCACATGGTGTGCTGTCTGCATCTTTTGCAGCCTCTTTGAAATGAATGCGGATCGGATGTGACAGAATATATGGTCATGTGCATGAGACCTAACTTTTATTTCATTCATAGAAGTTTCTGCTCATTCTGGGCTTTGAAGTCAAGTAAGTAGTCAGTAGTATTACGGATTGACAGCTCTCTCTGTATACACAGGAATACAGGAAAGGTTGTCAAACACTAATTGGACCGCCTCCTTGACTCCTTGAATAAATGATAAGCTATACTAAATATTAAAAATAAAACTATATAAAACTATATACATAAAACTATATACCAAACTCCTCTTGCTCTTTCACATGCTGCCTTCAGCATGGACACCGTGGTCAACGTGACAGGTTCCCTTGAAGCCAGATTTATCAACTGCAACTTTTTAAAAAGTCACAAAAATTGTCACAGTCTAACTCTAGTAAAGGCATGGTGTATAAAGTGGAGTAACATTAGAAGACAGAAGCGTTAGACTTAAAGACTCCTGCAAAACGGACTTTAAAACTTATGGTAGTGATAAATCTCCCTCATCACATCCTAGTAAGGTTACCACACACCATGTACTCCATATTTTAAGCTGGCAACCTCTGCTATTGAACAAAGCCAAAAAGCTACATGACACATCTTCCTGTAGCCTTGACCTTTCAAAGGCTTGAAGAGTGCTTTTCTAAGGATTCACGGATCACTTCTTCTGGCCCCCTTAATGGTGCTTTAGAACGCTATGAACAGGATACAAGTTGCACACTGGTTACACCGTATAGTTCAGCTACCGTTTATCTGCTTTGATTGGACTTTTCCAGGGACCACATTCATCATTCATTGAAAGCAGGACTGCCAGAAACTGGTGTAAATATAATGTGGGAAATAAGGATAGGTTTGCATGGACTTTATTTCATGAGAAGCTCTATTTGGCATAGGTCTGTATAAATTGAATGCAGGCAAATCACTAGACTATTCTTCTTCCAGTATCTGTCTGTGGTTCACCACATCTTCATTCTTCTCCCGTCATGGTACTGTCCAGTCATTTATTCAACGCACATTATCAAGTCACTGTCTCCCACAAGATAGACACCCTCAGGTTGTTACAACCTGCATCCAATTGAATTCAGAAAAAAATAGTTAATGGAGTAAGTCATTGGACCACAATTCTTTATTTTATGGAGTGACCCATATACAGGGGTAATTTAGCACTGTTTGTTATTGTGGTCCTGAATAGTTTTTAAAATATTTTGCTGTCAGGGCATGCAAGTAAAATAACTTTAAAGAAACATACTGGCAACACCTCCTATGAGAGCCTTCTTCTTTTACTTCCTTAATACCCCTACTCTGTTCTATTGTGTGTAGGTGGACGTGGAGCAGGGCTTAGGCGCTCTGGTTGTAGCAGAGACTAGTTCTTATTTCCTTATTACACTGGTTGCAATTTCCAACTAATCTTCACCCCCTTTACATAAGCCAAACCCCTTCTGACACCAAGTGTTGTGTTACTTACTGTTTGGTGGCCGTTGGTGTTATGCGTGTGGTGCGATGTGGCACAGAGCCAAGGAGGCCTTGCATGACAACCAGGGGTGGATTGGCCGTAGACACAACAGTGAAATTTCCCAGTGTGCCACCTGAGCCCTCCCCATGGCCAGCCAGTGAAAGTTTTAGGGGATGTATTTTGTGTTACTGGCAGTATTTTATGATGAACTGTTGTATTTGGCTCTGTTGGGGTGATATTTTGTGCCACAATATGGTCTGCCTTACTGGCTCTGCCTTCCGTCAATTTGGACACAACTACAAAACTGGGCCACTTTTAGTATTTTTTCCAGGGCTACTATAAGTTCCCAGTCTGCCCCTGATGACAACAGGGGCTGCTTTGTGGCTCCCCTCTGTGGGGTGGCCATGCAGTTCTGCATTAAATTGAAAGAAGTTGGCAAGTGGACTTATACAATTTGATGAAAATGTATACTAAGACCCTCATGTTCACTTTCATACATTGAGCTTAGCAGCAATAGATCAATGTATCTGGATTACGTAATAAGTAATATTAGAGCCCAAGCACACTGACGTTTGCACATTATACATGAATTTGGTTCCTACACTAAAACATACTACCGTAATTCATGGGCAAAGAAGTCTAGCAACACACTAACACAATAATTGTATACTGATGCTTGGGGCACCGATGTGCTGCCAGTCGCCTGACACCCTGATACCATTATCATACTAAATATACATATAATTCACTTAAAATCTGTAAAGTGTAACAAAACTGAGCATTTAGAAATAAAGCACAATCAAATCGACAGTCTAACAAGTATAATCTGAGTAAATCAGGCTCACAACTGAAGGCTCAGCGTGTTTTGGCAGTGCCTTGGGTGGGTGTGGGTGGGAAAAACACAATGGGGTTTGAAGAATGCTACTAGGAAGGAAAGCAAATTCATGTTCATCTTGTACATATTAAGATAAAGGTTTACTCTACTGACAATGTAAATGTCTTTTAAATGGATTTGAAATATATATATATATATATATATATATATATATATATATATATATACATATATACATAACTGTTTTGAATGCATGAGGAAAAATTCCAGCATGGAGACACTTAGCCCTCTGCTGCTTTTCCAGCTAAGACTGAATCTCCATAACAGAGTAAAGATTAAATGTAGTCACAGACCTGCCACACCTATTACTAAGCTTCCAGGACACATTCAGATCACAGATTAGTAAATAACACGGATAAAATTATTACCAGTGTTTCCCTTTAAAACCACCAGATGTACTTATGAGAGGGAAACCCGAGTTGGCTTCATAATGTCCACTGGTCAACGGTCTATTTTTACCCGAAATAAATCATCACTGTCTGTCGTTCTGCTGATGCCATTAAACCTGGTTAGAGTTATGCAAATGATGACTAAGAGGTTATTTACAAGCTTATGACATTAAAGCGCAAAGAAAACCTATAACAAGCGGCATACTAAATTGACCAGAATATTGGGGTTTCATTTCTACAAGTGCCTGCATCACTTTATCATACTGCATCTTACATCACATACAGTACATGTGGCTTGTTAAACAATAAGTACAGTACACACATATATAACGCCTACGAACCGCCATTATCAAAGCAATGCTTGTGACCCTGAGATCAAGGAGCCCCATGCTAGCCACTAGAGTTGAGTGAACCTGCTTTTTGACAGGTTCGAGTTCGGGTTCGGAGTTTAAGTGAATTACGTGATAGATTCCATTCTCACAGAATCCATCACGTAATTCAATGCCGGCATGCAGTGTCGGACTAGGATGCCTAGGGCCCACCAGTAAAATTCATTCTGGGGGCCCACTGTACAGTGACAGGCAAATATTACCTGCCTAGAGGCAGACTGCAACAAGACGCTACAAGATGATTGATTATGGGGATCTCTGCAACAACTTCAAAAGGTGGATCCCAGGGAAGAGAAGATACTGGTTGGCCTGCCTCTGTTCCTAGAGGCCATCCTAACCTTCCGATGCGTCTACAATAATAAACTGGATCATCTACCAAGTTTGTTATATTGATAAACAGAGAGCGATGAGGAGAAAGCAAAGCTACTAAATATTTTTTTCTCCACTGTATTTACTGAGGAAAATAAACTGTCAGATGAAATGCAGAATATAAAAGTAAATTCCCCATTAAAAGTGCCCTGTCTGACCCAGGAAGAAGTACAGTGATGTCTAAAAAAGATTAAAATAGACAAATCACCAGGACCGGATGGCATACACCCCTGTATCCTAAGAGAATTAAGTAATGTCATAGCCAGACCCTTATTTCTGATATTTAAGGACTCTATACTGACAGGGGGTGTTTCACAGGATTGGCGCATAGCAAATGTGGTGCCAATATTCAAAAAGGGTCCAAAAACAGAGCCCGGAAACTATAGGCCAGTAAGTTTAACATCTGTTGTGGGTAAACTGTTTGAAGGTTTTCTTCAAGAGATGAGATCTTGGAGTACCTCAATGAAAATAAGCAAATAACTCCATATCAGCATGGCTTCATGAGGGATTGGTCATGTTAAACCAATTTAATCAGTTTCTATGAGGAGGTAAGTTCTAGACTGGACCGCGGCAAATCAATGGATGTTGTATATCTGGACTTCTCCAAAGCATTTGACACGGTACCACATAAAAAGTTAGTATATAAAATGAGAATGCTTGGCCTGGGAGAAAATGTCTGTATATGGGTAAGTAACTGGCTCAGTGATAGAAAACAGGGGGTGGTTATTAACGGTACATACTCAGATTGGGTCACTGTCACTAGTGGGGTACCACAGGGGTCAGTATTGGGCCCTATTCTCTTCAATATATTTATTAATGATCTTGTAGAAGGCTTGCACAGTAAAATATCACTTTTTGCAGATGACACTAAACTGTGTAAAGTAATTAACACAGAAGAGGACCGTACAGTGCTACAGATGTATATGGATAGATTGGAGGCTTGGGCAGAGAAGTGGCAGATGAGGTTTAACACTGACAAATGTAAAGTTATGCACATGGGAAGGAATAATGCAAGTCACCAGTACATACTAAATGGTAAAACACTGGGTAACACTGACATGGAAAAGGACCTAGGAATTTTAGTAAACAGCAAACTAAGCTGTAGAAACCAGTGTCAGACAGCTGCTGCCAAGGCCAATAAGATAATGGATTGCATCAAAAGAGGCATAGATGACCGTGAAGAGAACATAGTGCTGCCACTTTACAAATCACTAGTCAGACCACACATGGAGCATTGTGTACAGTTCTGGGCTCCTGTGAACAAGGCAGACATAGCAGAGCTGGGGAGGGTTCAGAGGAGGGCAACTAAAGTAATAACTGGAATGGGTGGACTACAGTACCCAGAAAGATTATCAAAATTAGGGTTATTTATTTTACAAAAAAGACGACTGAGGGGAGATTTAATAACTATGTATAAAAATATCAGGGGTCAGTACAGAGATCTCTCCCATGATCTATTTATCCCCAGGACTGTGACTGTGACGAGGGGACATCCTCTGCATCTGGAGGAAAGAAGGTTTGTACACAAACATAGAAGAGGATTCTTTACTGTAAGAGCAGTGAGACTATGGAACTCTCTGCCTCAGGAGGTGGTGATGGTAAGTTCACTAAAAGAGTTCAAGAGGGGCCTGGATGTATTTCTGGAGGGTAACAATATTACAGGTTATAGTTACTAGAGATGGGTCGTTGATCAATGGAGTTATTCTGATTGCCTGATTGGAGTCGGGAAGGAATTTTTTCCCCTAAAGTGGGGAAAATTGGCTTCTACCTCACAGGGGTTTTTTGCCTTCCTCTGGATCAACTTGTAGGATAACAGGCCGAACTGGATGGACAGATGTCTTTTTTCGGCCTTATAAATGATGTTACTATGATATAGGTTATTTGAGATGCTATGCTGGTGGACAGGGGGCCCACCTATCTCAGGGGGCCTACCAACATGGAATTATGTTATGGATTCCATGAGAACAGAATCCATTATGTAATTCACTTAAACCCCAATCTCGAACCTGCCAAAAAGCAGATTCGCTCAACTCTACTGGCCACAAGTGCTTAGCTGGAAAAAAAAAACTATTAAAGGGGAAGACATACCACCTGTGCCGCCTATTTAGCTGCACAAGGGACTGGGATGGGGGCCCCAGACAATCAGATATTAATGGTCTATTCTGAGGATAGGTCATTGATAATAAAATCCTGAAATACCACTTGTGTCTGAATTAGTCTAAAGGCTCCTCTTCAGTCAGCTGCTAAGTCCCAGACAAAGGCAGAAGTACCCATGAACACAGATGAGCTGCCACTTTGTTATTAAAAAAAAAACAAAAAAAAAAAACAAAACAAAAAAAACATGGATTCAGGACAGCTACAGAGTAAGACAAGGGGAAAAAATGTATCATTGTTGCTCAAAAGACATAGAAAAACATCAACGTGGTAATAGCTGTTCTTTAAAACAAAAATTAAAGTGCAAGTGCATTGCCTGGGTGATGAGTCTCGGACTCAGCCCTGCTGATTCTGCCAGCAAAGTGTTGATCATTTGGCACTTTTAATTGGCATCATGTATATCGTATGGCATCAAGATGTATGATAGGTAGGAGTCATCTGTTCAGCTACTGCCTGCCAAAACAAAGAGGTTCTCCTTCCATATTTATTTCTACCGTAATTTGAAAGATTTGAACTGAATAGCAGAGTCATTCTGGCTTCTTGGGATGCAATTACTACTAGAATCTTTCAATAGGGTGGCTGACCTGAGAGCAAACCTATAATTGGAGAATAAACTGTCATCCCATTGTATGAACTCAATAGATTTTAGGTAGATTTATTTGAGTGGGCCTTTTCGTAGACAGTTCTGCCTTGACATGCTGTGTGCTGTTAATGATGACATACCTAAACACAAGAATACTCACGCCCTATTTACGTTCAGGAGCGAAATTAGGACTTATAAGGGATACGCCCTAATTATGCTAAACCGGCTTGAGAGGTTTTCAAGAAGATAAACTAGAATTTGGTTACTAGCCTAACCACTGCTGTAAGAAACAGGCATCAATAGGATGTGCCTGGATGTGACCAAGGTGTTTTCTGATGTGTCTGACAACTGAACTGGCTACTGGGCCAACAAGAAAACATTGATAGAAAAGAAGTACATTACTGATAAAAAGTGATGTTGTGCTTCATACTGTACATGTACACAGACCCAAACTAAAGAGCAGAAAAGCTGTATAATACTCTACATCTGTTCTTAGTGCTCACGTACTCTTGTTTCTGGTCAGTAGAACAAGGCATATGACACCCTCTAAACACCTAAATCTCACTTTCATAACTGTTGGCAAGATGTTCATTCACTACTGCTTAAACAAATCCACATTTCTAGAAGCTAGTCATCCAGACTTGGAAAAAGTTAAGTTTATTTAGATGTGAATATGTTCGTTAGTGTTCCACTAAAATCAGATGATATAGAGGTGTGGCCGACATGGATGTGAATCACAGCATTGTGGTTTCTCCAAGAATTAATATAGTTGATGTATGTACCTGCTGCTCTGTGGGTTTCCAGGGTCAGGTTTTTTTTTATTCTTAGGATAGGTCAAAAGAGAGGAATGGATTTATAAAAAAAGGGGGAGAACCCAGTTTTTCCTTTAGATGTGTCCTCCATTTATGACCCGTTCTTGGCTTTCAAAAACTGCATCTAAAGACCTTAATGTTGAAACCGAGACTCAGGCTTGTGAACCTTGCTGTGAATTGTCAGCATGTGTGTTACCCTCCTGAAGGTAAAATACATTAACAGCTCACCAATGGTAGAGCTAGGCCTGTTTCACATCTGTGTTGAGCACTCTTTTCTTAGATGAGTTGTTAGAGATTTGTTTACAGCTCTGTGATATTTTGTAAGCCTATTTTCACATCTGTGTTTAACACATGCCATTCCAGGTTTGTCCGCTGGAAACCCAGCACTCATGCTGGAACCGGCCAGATCCCGTTATAGTCAATGGGGTCCAGCAGTGAATGGCTTTATCCAGCTAGGCCAAATCTGGTGTTAGCCTTACAGAACACAACAGAGTCATGGGCAAAGCTCTAACAACTAATTTAAGAAAGCAGTGCCCAAATATAGATATTTCCATATAAGACTGGGTGTCCTCATGGGAGCCTTGATGGAGCAGCCACTACCTGGCAGGTTATGGTCAAATTAATTTGGGTAAAGGGAGCCATGAACTTCAAATTTGTGCAACATTGGCCATTGTGGATGGGTGAGGCTGCACCATTGAAACCTATCCTTTCTGAAGTTTACAGATTTCGGGAAACCGGCCACTACCTTTTATGTCCCCAAACCCCTCACAACTGGCTTATAGAGTATATACATATAATCTCTATAAACATATACTCGTATGCACGGTATTGACTCAGCTGGTCTCCAAATGAACATACATCCTGAATACATATCTTGTATGATACTATTTATACCATGTATGGCCTGTGATATTCTCTTCATTTCGTGAAAGTTACTGCACATCTATCGGAAATTGATGTGAATGCTGTAGACACGTTTCCTGTAAAACCAGTTGTCATATAAATAACCATGTGTTGTATTGAGATACTACTGTAATTACTTTTGATATATGAACTCATATGTACTAGCTGCTCCACATGATGTATACATCTGTATATATATTGTGTTGGTACAGTCTGATGAAGGTCTCCAAGGACTGAAACGTCATTCATAAAAATAAATCCCAATTTCCATCATAATCCTTGGAGAGATGGAATTTTTCACATAGTGGCCAGGGTCTGTGAACCCTCTTCCAAGCATTTAGTGGTCACAGAGTGCCACAAGAAATCTATAAAACCATCTTATAGAGTAGCTTTTTACTTATTAAATGTCTCCCTATCTGTAAGATCAGTAATTGCATTATATAAAATAAGTACTAATATCCTCGTGTATATTGTTTGAAAATTATCTCATTGTAGTCACAGACGTGTAGTCACTCTGATAAAGAGTCATGATGCCCATGCCCTAAACATGCCTACTCTGGCTTGATTGATTTTCATGGGGCCAGGATATTTCATTCTCAAGCCAGCTCCGATGGCAACCAGTGTACATGCAGTAAGCAAATGAAGCTAAGTCCAGTACACATTTCTCATTGCAAGTGCTGGATGCCACCAGACCTTGGTTCAAGGTAAGGGGGCTGTCCCACCATGAACTATCATATTCAATGTACAAAACAATGAACAATGCTTGCCACTGTTAAAAAAAAAAAATATATATATATATATATATATATATATATATATATATATATACTGTATATATATATATATATATATATATATATATATATATATATATATAACATTTATTTCCATAATATGGTACCACCAACTAGTGTTAAAAGTACATCATAAAATGCATGTCCATCTAGTGAGCTGAGTACTGCTGGACACACATGCTCAGTGACCTCCTCATAGTTAGGTCTCTGCGTAGTGAGCCTTTGTTCCCCGTAGAGAGGCCAATATGCTTAATAGTCTGAATAAAAATTAATCAAACCCCAGAATTCTGCTTTCTCTCACTGGCTATTACTTCATATGTGTTGAGCAACAACATCATATTTCACCATTAAAACCTGCATATAATTCATGTCTGCTTAGATTTCCGTCCTAACATGCCACTATAAAATTCCAAGTGCTTGTAGTCAGTCATATCCCGCTGCCAGAGGTATTCCATAGCTTTAAATCAGATACATGTAACTTAATCTGTAATCTGACCTTTGAAAGGACTCTGATTCTATCATATAAATCATTTTGCCACATGGGTTTTACTTTTAGATCTAACACAAGATGCATCTTCCTTCCTAAAACGGAAGACAACCAGCTAACGCAACACAATATGTTACTCTATTTTTTACCACACCTGGAACCACATATTGATATCAAATACTGAGTGCAAACACAGCTGCTAGTGTGAACCATCCCTACTTGGAGCATTCATGATCTGTTAATCGGTCTGTGAAGCCACAATACACTATAGACAGACATATTGTAGGTAGATAGATAGATAAGCAGACAGATAGATAGAATAGTGTAAAGGCCCAAATACATACTAGGACACTATGACCCAATCTCACCATTTTTGGGGGGCCAGCTCACAAATCTAATGTGTAGGGGGATTTCCCGATTATGGACACTGAATTTCAAATTCCTTTTGTTCTTCCAGCAGATGAAAGGGATGCAAATGAGCTCTTAACAAGATCTGCCTCTAACGCCACCAGACCTATAAGTCAATGTTTGACCCTTTAAATAGGCCTTGAGACATGACTTGGATAATAAATAGGCCAGCATCTCATCTGCAGACAGCTGTTTTGGGGTGATTGCCCCTCACCAGTGCATAGCAGAGAGTACTGGCTTAACTGAGTTAGAGGTCACCCCGAATCCAGGAGATTTACATGCAGCCGTCATCTCCTCTATTTGGGGACTAGTGATTGCTACTGCAATCGTTTGTCCCTACAGAGAATCATTGTTTCTGGGCAGCAGATTGCTGCTTATACAGGATGATATGCTGTACAGAAACAATGATTTTTGGTGGTGGCTGAAAGACATGATCACCTAATTAATGAAAATTTGCTTGTTCGTTGGGTGATTGAGGACATCTTTGCAACAGGCAATTATTGGAAGCAAGCGTTTCTACAAATGCTCATCCCTGTTGATTGACCCAGTGATCCGTTCTTGGTAAAGGGCCATTTCTGAGCTGGTATTCAGCTGCTTGGCATGGATCCCACAGCAGAAATCCTTGGTTATTGCTGAGGGAAGTAAGGAGCGACAACATGTTTTTCCACTGCAGGAGTATTATGGTATTACACTGTGTCCATTCAAATTATTAGGCCTAATAGGATTATCCTTTCAACTTGTGAACATGATTTTACGCTTTAAATGTTCTGTCGAGTAACTTTTTAAATTACTACTTTTTGTTAACTTTTACTCATGTATTGTATACATCATTCATTTCCATGCATTCTTTCCTATTGGCACGCAGGCTGTGCCTGTTTTATAAAATGTGTTTTATACAGTAGTCTGATTAAAGGGTTTCTGTCACCAGAAATCACCCTATTAAACCAAGTGTCATTTGCAATGAGCAAATGACACTTGATGCCAGTAATGTTAGTATTATACCTCTCAGTCCAGCCGTTTTGCCAAAAATAGCGATTTTATAATATGCAAATGACCTCCCTGTACGAGCCCGAAATCCCGCGCCTGCGCATTAATGAAGCCGGGACCCGGGCGGGCGCCGGCTCTCAACGCGCGCTGATCGCAATGCGCAGGCGCGGGATTTCGGGCTCGTACAGGGCCGGGAGCCGAAAGAGCTGGCTGCCCGGCCCTGTCAATCAGCGCGACCGGGGGCGTGGTAAGAGGCGTTATTACGGCCTCTCCTAGGTGCAGGTTCACGCCTACTGCACCTAGGGGAGGTCATTTGCATATTATAAAATCGCTATTTTTGGCAAAACGGCTGGACTGAGAGGTATAATACTAACATTACTGGCATCAAGTGTCATTTGCTCATTGCAAATGACACTTGGTTTAATAGGGTGATTTCTGGTGACAGAAACCCTTTAAGAAAGAACTGCAGTGTGTAGTTGTGCTGACAACCTAAAAATATAAGTGAACAACCCTGTCTTCACTGGTGTGAAGGAAAACTGACTTATCTGCCCATAACAACCAATCAGATTCAACCGTTCATTTTGAAAAATTAAAGCTGGAATCTTATTGGTTACTATGGGCAACTAAGCCAGTTTGCTTTGTCATTAGTTTTGATAATTCTCCCCCAAAGTACCAAAAGAAAAGTAAGGGCAGATTCCCATTTCTGTCCGCAAAACACTGGGTGCAATCCATATAGCACATAGGCGGACATGACTGTAGTCTGAATCAGTCCTTAAAGGGGTTGTCCCAAGAAAAATCCTACATTTCTCAAACTGGGATCTGAATGCTTTTGTAATTGCTTGTAATTTAGTATAGTGAATTATTTAATAAAATGTAGCTGCATAGCGCCCCCTGCTGTTTGTTCTTTAACTTATTTCTCTGTCCTCCTGATTGAGGTGGACGCGCATGCTCAGTTTTACACTTCAATTGCCACTAGCTCTATCTTCTGTTAGAAGCTGTGACAGTTACAGGGAGAGAGAGAGCTGTAGCAGAAAGGACATGCCTCCTAAGCTGTAATAAAGAGAGAGCTGCAGCAGAATGGACAGATCCCACCCGAGAAAGGACACACTCCCTGAGCTGTGATAAAGAGAGAGCTGCTACACAAAGGCCACCGTCTCTGACAAAACACCCCCCTGAGCTGTCGTAGGGAGAGAGCTGCAGCAGAAAGCATCCACCCCTGAGAAAAGACATATCCCCAGAGCTGCAATCTTGAAATAAATCTACCAGGGCAATAAATGGTAAGAACTCTGCAGGGCTGGTTCTAGTTGTGAGATTGTCATGTTCTATATGGCATCTAATTTTAATTTTCACATCAATGATTGGTTAACCCCTTTCAGCACTGTATGTATATAAGATAACATTGTATGGTAGCACATATGCTTTTTACCATTATGTAGCAGATCATAATGGCACCTGTAACATATACTACTCTGTTCATACCCCTTTATACATTAAGAATGGCAGCTTTCAAGATGATGGCTTCTTTTTTAGAGATGAGCGAGTAGTGTTCGATCGAGCCGGTTTCGATCGAATACTATGCTATTCGGCATACTCGATTTCGATCGAGTATAACGGCGATGGCGCACTTAGAATTCGTTTCCCCTCCCACCTTCCCTGGCGCTCTTTTTCCACCAATCACCATGCAGGGGGGGTATGACAGGCCCGCGGAGTACGCTGGCAGCGCGAAAGCGGCGTCTACATGGATTGGCTGGAAAAACCACGTGACCTCGAATATTAATAACTCAGGTCTTCCTGCTCGTTCGCATATGCTGCGTGAACTTAGTCAGGGACAGAGGCTGGAGAAGGGAGAGATAGGTTTTAGCTGTTGGACAGGCAGGAGCGTGATTAAAAGCCCTTATCAGGGCTACTATAGTGCAGTACAGTGATAGCTTTACTACTATATACACTCTGCAGAGAAGGGCTGCTGTATTCAGGGATAGCTGCTGGAGTAGGGACAGAGAGAGGCATTAGTGGTGTATTAGGTGCTCTGCTACATACCAAACTATATTTGGCACTACTGTTCTGCGTTCTTTTTGGCTGCAAAACCCTGTTATATACCTAGTGTGTATATGCACCATCTGATCTTCTAGCAGTATACGGCTGTGTACATTTTTTTTTTTTAAATACAGTTTCTTTGGCTCTAGTGTTCTGGGTTCTGTGTGCCTGCAATACCCTTTTTGTATACCAGGTGTAAATACCCACCGTCTGACCTGTTAGTACACGGCTGTGTACTCAGACATATTTTAAAAAAAGTCCTGTTATTTGGCACCTGTATTGTGCGTTCTGCGTGCCTGCAAAACTCTTTTATATACGTGCTGTTAATACCCACCGTCTAACCTGTTAGTACACGGCTGTGTAATCAGACATATTTTTAAAAAAAGGCCTTTTATTTGGCACCTGTATTGTGCGTTCTGCGTGCCTGCAAAACTCTTTTATATACGTGTTGTTAATACCCACCGTCTGACCTGTTAGTACACGGCTGTGTAATCAGACATATTTAAAAAAAAGGCCTTTTATTTGGCACCTGTATTGTGCGTTCTGCGTGCCTGCAAAACTCTTTTATATACGTGCTGTTAATACCCACCGTCTGACCTGTTAGTACACGGCTGTGTAATCAGACATATTTAAAAAAAAGTCCTTTTATTTGGCACCTGTACTGTGCGTTCTGCGTGCCTGCAAAACTCTTTTATATACGTCGTGTTAATACACACCGTCTGACCTTGTAGTACACAGCTGTGTACTCAGACATATTTAAAAAAAAGTCCTGTTATTTGGCACCTGTATTGTGCGTTCTGTGTGCCTGCAAAACTCTTTTATATACGTGCTGTTAATACCCACCGTCTGACCTGTTAGTACACGGCTGTGTAATCAGACATATTTAAAAAAAGGCCTTTTATTTGGCACCTGTGTTGTGCGTTCTGCGTGCCTGCAAAACTCTTTTATACACGTGCTGTTAATACCCACCGTCTGACCTGTTAGTACACGGCTGTGTAATCAGACATATTTAAAAAAAAGGCCTTTTATTTGGCACCTGTATTGTGCGTTCTGCGTGCCTGCAAAACTCTTTTATATACGTGCTGTTAATACCCACCGTCTGACCTGTTAGTACACGGCTGTGTACCTAGAAATATTTTTAAAAAAAGTCCATTTATTTGGCACCTGTATTATGCGTTCTGCGTGCCTGCAAAACTCTTTTATATACGTGCTGTTAATACCCACCGTCTGACCTGTTAGTACACGGCTGTGTAATCAGACATATTTAAAAAAAGGCCTTTTATTTGGCACCTGTACTGTGCGTTCTGGGTGCCTGCAAAACTCTTTTATATACGTGGTGTTAATACACACCGTCTGATCTGGTAGTACACGGCTGTGTACCTAGAAATATTTTTAAAAAAAAGTCCATTTATTTGGCACCTGTATTGTGCGTTCTGCGTGTCTGCAAAACTCTTTTATATACGTGCTGTTAATACCCACCGTCTGACCTGTTAGTACACGGCTGTGTAATCAGACATATTTAAAAAAAAGTACTGTTATTTGGCACCTGTACTGTGCGTTCTGCGTGCCTGCAAAACTCTTTTATATACGTGGTGTTAATACACATCGTCTGACCTGGTAGTACACGGCTGTGTACCTAGAAATATTTTAAAAAAAAGTCTTTTTATTTGGCACCTGTATTGTGCGTTCTGCGTGCCTGCAAAACTCTTTTATATACGTGGTGTTAATATACACCGTCTGACCTTGTAGTACACGGCTGTGTACCTAGAAATATTTAAAAAAAAGTCCTTTTATTTGGCACCTGTATTGTGCGTTCTGCGTGCCTACAAAACTCTTTTATATACGTGGTGTTAATACACACCGTCTGACCTTGTAGTACACGGCTGTGTACCTAGAAATATTAAAAAAAAAGTCCTTTTATTTGGCACCTGTATTGTGCGTTCTGCGTGCCTGCAAAACTCTTTTATATACGTGCTGTTAATACCCACCGTCTGACCTGTTAGTACACGGCTGTGTAATCAGACATATTTAAAAAAAGTCCTGTTATTTGGCACCTGTACTGTGCGTTCTGCGTGCCTGCAAAACTCTTTTATATACGTGCTGTTAATACCCACCGTCTGACCTGTTAGTACACAGCTGTGTAATCAGACATATTTAAAAAAAAGTCCTTTTATTTGGCACCTGTACTGTGCGTTCTGCGTGCCTGCAAAACTCTTTTATATACGTGGTGTTAATACACACCGTCTGACCTGGTAGTACACGGCTGTGTACCTAGAAATATTAAAAAAAAGGCCTTTTATTTGGCACCTGTATTGTGCGTTCTGCGTGCCTGCAAAACTCTTTTATATACGTGGTGTTAATACACACCGTCTGACCTTGTAGTACATGGCTGTGTACCTAGAAATATTAAAAAAAAGTCCTTTTATTTGGCACCTGTACTGTGCGTTCTGCGTGCCTGCAAAACTCTTTTATATACGTGCTGTTAATACCCACCGTCTGACCTGTTAGTACACGGCTGTGTAATCAGACATATTTAAAAAAAAGTCCTTTTATTTGGCACCTGTACTGTGCGTTCTGCGTGCCTGCAAAACTCTTTTATATACGTGGTGTTAATACACACCGTCTGACCTGGTAGTATACGGCTGTGTACGCCAAATATTGTAACCAAAAAAAAATGCGGAGGGCTAGCGGAATCGGACGTGGACGTGGACGGGGGCGCGGAAATGCTGTTGGGGGCCTTGTTGAAGCCAGTGGGGATACAATGCGTGCTGGTGAGAGGCAGCCAGGATTCCGCTCATCCAGAATCCCTGCCTTTATGGGACAGTTAAGCAGGGGGCGGGTTACACCGCTGTTGAGGCCTGAGCAGTGTGAACAGGTGGTGCAATGGATAGCCGATAGCGCTTCCACACAGTTGTCCACCAGCCAGTCATCCACACAGTCTCACTCTGACCCTCCTTCCTCCACACCTGGCCAACAGAGTCATCCCACCCTTGACCCCTCCCAGGAGCTCTTTTCGGGTCCTTTTTCAGATGTGCCGGAAGAATCCCTGGAGCTACCAGAGGAATTTGTTTGTAGTGATGCCCACACACTTGAGTATTCGCCATCTCCTGCTGATGTGGACCCTGAACCAGCATCTGTTATCATGAGCGATGATGATGATGAGACGCAGTTGCCATCAAGGGAGGCTGTTGGAATGTCCAGTGGGCAGGAGGAGGAGCAGAGTGAGGAAGTGGAAGAGGAGGTGGTGGATGACGAAATGACCGACCCCACTTGGCCAGGGGTGATGTCCAGCGGGGAAAGCAGTGGAGAGGTGGTGGTCTGCGCAGCACCGAAAGAAGCAGCAAGAGGCAGAGGGATGTCCAGAGGCAGAGGGATGTCCAGAGGCAGAGGGATGTCCAGAGGCAGAGGACAGTCCAGACAGAGAAGTGAGGCCACAGCCAGCAGGGCCGAAGCTGTTCCCGGCAGCAGGCAGTCGCGCGAAGCTCCCCCATCGAGGCCTCGTACTTCTGTGGTGTGGAGATTTTTTAATGTTTGTGCGGATGACAAACTGAGCGCGGTTTGCACACTCTGCCACTCAAAACTGAGTAGGGGCTCTGAGAAGAGCAATATGACCACCTCAGGCATGCGGCGTCACTTGGAAGTCAAGCACTGGGCTGAGTGGGAGAGAGCAAACGCAATACAACCTGCGCCAGGTCTTCCTGCCACTGCCTCTTCCCCTTTGTTGTGTGCTGCCACTGCGGTCCAGACCTCCAGCCAGGACACCTCCACATCTGCCTCTGCCTCGACTACTTTGGGGCCTTCTCCTGCTGCCTCCCCTTCCCCCGCATCTTCGCCTGCACCTTCACACTCCTCGTCCCATCAACTGTCCATCTCGCAGGCGTTCGACCGCAGGCGGAAGTACGCCTCAAGTCACCCCCAAGCCCAAGCCTTAAACTGCCACATCTCCAAACTGCTGGCCCTGGAGATGTTGCCGTTTAGGCTTGTGGAGACGCAGGCCTTCCGCGACCTGATGGCGGCTGCCGCACCTCGCTATTCCGTCCCCAGCCGCCACTACTTTTCCCGGAGTGCCGTCCCCGCCCTGCACCAGCACGTGTCGCGTAACATCAGGCGGGCCCTGAGGTACGCAGTCAGCGCAAAGGTCACTTGACCACCGACTCGTGGACAAGCGCTTGCGGCCAGGGACGATACATCTCTTTGACGGCACACTGGGTGAATGTTGTGGAAGCGGGGACGGGGTCGCAAACAGAGACGGCCTACCTACCACCCCCGCCCAAGATTGCCAGCAGGGGTTCTGATAAACCCCCCTCCTCTTCCTCCTCCTCCTCCTCCTCTGCCTTAACATCGCCCTCAGCCGCTAGCTGGAAGCGTTGCAGCACTGGCGCGGGGAGACGTCAGCAGGCGGTGCTTAAGCTCATCAGCTTGGGCGACAGGAAGCACAGCGCCCCAGAGGTGAAGGACGCCATATTGCAGCAGACGGCGATGTGGCTGTCGCCGCTGCAGCTAGGACCAGGCATAGTCGTGTGCGATAAAGGCCGTAACCTGGTGGCGGCTCTGGAGCTTGCCGAACTCAATCACGTACCATGCCTGGCCCACGTTTTTAATCTGGTAGTCCAAAAATTTCTAAAGACTTACCCCAACCTGGCAGAGCTACTGGTGAAAGTGCGGCGCTTGTGCGTTCACTTTCGGAAGTCAACTGTAGCTGCTGCTAGCTTAAAAAAACTCCAGCAATGCCTCCATTTGCCTGAACATCGGCTGTTGTGCGACCTGCCGACTCGCTGGAATTCCACCTATTCCATGTTGGCCAGGGTGTGTGAGCAGCAGAGAGCATTGATGGAGTACCAGATTATGAATCCACGCGTGCCTCCAACTCAGCTCCCTCAGTTTGCCAACCACGAGTGGCCATGGATGGCAGACATATGTGATGTACTGCGTATCTTTGAGGAGTCCACCAAGAAGGTCAGCAGCGAGGACGCTATAGGGAGCGTAACCATCCCGCTCCTATGCATCCTTAAAGAATCGCTCATCGCAATAAGGGAGAACGCATTGCACGCAGAGGAGACGGGGGTAGGAGGAGACGCAACGGAGCTACACAGTCAGACCACACTTTTGTCTGCTTCTCGGTGGCAGTTGCAGGAGGAGGAGGAGGATGAGGAGGAGGAGGACGACGTGGAGGTGGCTGTGGAAGAGGAGGAGAATGCTGGCGGCGAGGGTAGCAGTCAGGCTGTGTGCGTCCCATTGGTTCAGCGCGGATGGGGCGGAGAGGAGGCGGAAGAGGAAGAGGAGGAAATGGCAAGTGATCCTTCTGGTGGGGGCAGTGACATCATGCCTATTCAGAGTCTGGCACACATGGCTGACTTCATGCTGGGCTGCTTTTCCCGGGACACACGTGTTGTCCGGATAGTGGAGAACAAACTGTACTGGGTCTTCGCACTCCTGGACCCCCGGTATAAAGATAACGTCTCCTCTTTTATTCCGGTAGAGGAGAGGACGAATCGATTGCTGGAATACCAGAGGGAACTCGTGCAGAACATGATGGAGATTTTCCCACCCACCATCGCTGGCGGCAGAGAGGAGAGGGTCTCCCAGAGTCCCACAACATCCATCAGGCCCACAGCCACCAGGGGAACACTCTCCAAGGTGTGGGACACGTTCATGGCACCCCCTCGTGCAACTTCCATCACTGCGGGGCCCGCTATCAGCAGGAGGGACAAGTATCGGCGGATGTTGCGGGAGTACCTGGCAGACCGTACCCCTGTCCTCCCCGATCCCTCAGCGTCCTACACTTACTGGGTCTCCAAGTTGGACACGTGGCTGGAACTGTCCCTGTACGCCTTGGAGGTGCTTGCCTGCCCTGCCGCCAGCGTGCTATCAGAAAGGGTGTTCAGCGCAGCCGGGGGCATTATAACCGATAAGCGCAGCCGCCTGTCAACCGACAGTGCCGACAGGCTGACGCTAATCAAAATGAACAGCAAGTGGATTGACCCGGACTTTGCCTTTGCTTCTCCAACAGTGGAAAGCAGCCAAAAGTGAAGTGCCATCTGTATGAAGTGCCATTTCCTCCTCCACCTCCTCCTCCTCCTTAACCGCCGTAGAATTGCTCCGTAAAAAAAAAAATCTATATATTTATGGCTCACCTCTTGGGCCTACAAGCAATTTTTATCATGGCTCACCTCTTGGGCCTACAAGCAATTTTTATCATGGCTCACCTCTTGGGCCTACAAGCAATTTTTATCATGGCTCACCTCTTGGGCCTACAAGCAATTTTTATCATGGCTCACCTCTTGGGCCTACAAGCAATTTTTATCAAGGCTCACCTCTTGGGCTTACAAGCAATTTTTATCATGGCTCACCTCTTGGGCCTACAAGCAATTTTATCATGGCTCACCTCTTGGGCCTACAAGCAATTTTTATCATGGCTCACCTCTTGGGCCTACAAGCAATTTTTATCATGGCTCACCTCTTGGGCCTACAAACAATTTTTAAGAGGTCTCACCTCTTGGGCCTACAAACAATTTTTATTATGGCTCACCTCTTGGGCCTACAAACAATTTTTAAGAGGTCTCACCTCTTTGGCCTCCACTTAATTTTTTCGAGGGCTCACCTCTTGGGCCTCCATATAATTTTTTCGAGGGCTCACCTCAAGCTAACTTTGCGCACTCATTAAAATATTTTCACAACAAGGACCTAAGAGCCCTCGATGGGAGAGCTTTGTGTGGGGGCCTGTTATAGGGAAGAGATGCGGCCCTGCGGGCTCTAGCCTGCCTTCTCCATTAGCCTCTGGCCAGCCCACGGCCACTTCCTGCCTTTTGCGGTCCTACGCATCCCTCAACATCCCCACTGCTTTACCTGCTAGACATGACACTGGGCCAGGTCGGGTCACTGACTTCGTCATACTCAACCACCTCCTCTTACACTGCCTCACTTTGCTCCAACAGCCTCCCTTGCTGGCAACTGTGTCTCATCATCGTCCCTAATCATTTTACACTTTAGTGCCCGTTCCACACCACCATCAGCTAGAGATGGAGCTTGCTCCAGTGTTTGGGCATCAGAACAAACAAAATCCTCAGATAGCTCCTGCGATTCTTGCATGGGTGGGAACACTGGGTTGATAACATTGGGCAGGGTGGGAGGAAGGAGGGTCAGAGTGAGGTCCCTGCAGTTTCTGCAGGCTATCGACGAGACTGGACTTTGTGGACTTGACTGAGTGGTGGACAGATTTAACAAATCTAGAAGGAGAAGGAGGGGTTTGCCGAGCTGTCTGTAAGGGTTGCGGAAATCCAGACAGAACCAAGGCCCCAAACTTGGGTGGGGGTAGCAGGTTTGCCCGTCCCCGCCTCCACAACATTCACCCAGTGTGCTGTCAGGGAGATGTAGCATCCCCGGCCTCAAACCAAAGTGTTGGTGGTCAAATGGCCTTTTGCAGTAACCGTGTTACTCGGGCGTGGATGATGTTTTGGGACATGTGCCTGGGCAAGGCAGGGATGGCACAGAGGGAAAAATAGTGATGGCTTGATTGCTTTCCCCCTTGCCTATGCCATCTGTGGTTGTCATAGGCAACGTGATTTTAAGGGGTGCAGAATTTTATCTTCTTTTTTGTCTAGTTTGGCTTGGGGTCCATGGCAATGTAGAGGAAAGAAGGTTTCCTTGTATGGTCTCACTTTACAGAGAGGTTATATTGTCTTTGGAGTGTATTGTTGAGAGGCTGTGATAGTGGCGTAATAGTGCGACTTGGGCGTGTTATATGCACCCAGACATGCTTCCCCTGCTGTCCCAGTTGCATTCCAGCAGTGTTGGCATCCTTTTCTGAGGTTTCAGGGTGGACTTGGTGACCTCCAAGTGGTCGAATTGAGATTTCCAAGTGGCGAGCATTTTTTTCCCATAGACTTTAATGGGATTCGATATTCGGTCGAATAGTCGAATATCGCGGTCTATTCGAATCGAATTTCGAACTTTCGAATATTTCACTACTCGCTCATCTCTATTCTGTTTTAGATATCATTGTGGCTCATATAAATGAATTCATAACAGTCTAAATGGACAGTTTTAGTGAAGTATCACTTAAGGATTAACCCGAATTACAGTATTAACCTCAGGCTTGAAATTCAATAAAAATGGGCTTAATGCTAGTAATACAGTACTTCCATTGACATTTTGATTAGTCAGAAGATAAGTCTGTTTCATCTGTGCAGTATAGCATGGGGACCACAAGCAGCGATGTGTTAGAAGACCTGTAGAAGAAGAGTGGTTAGAGTTTTCACAAGATATAGCTTGCATTGAAACGGTTACCCACTTCCTCCTGCAACTGAAAGGAGGATGTGGAATTTACTGATGACGCTTCCGCTTGAGATGTTCTTCTTTGCAACAAGTTTTGGAGCCTGTTGCTCTATAAATATAGGTCAGTGTAGTAGATCAGGCATATAGCCAGCTGGTAGGAAGATGAAAGAGCAGCCAGTCTAGATCGACACCACACTCATCCCTTTAACCTTGCCACTACGTGACGGCAACAGCGCATATTTCATTGTAATGGAGTTAACAACTTGTAAAGGCGAAAGTGTCAGTTGTCCATGTATTAATCAATTATGGGAAGATATTAATGCATTATCACATGGTTTACTGCATTATTACTAATTGTCATCTGAGCACATTGGCTGGCAGTTTATATTCTTAACCAAATCCTCCATCTAGTGAAAGGAACATTTACTATTAGGTGTAAACGTACGGCCTACAAGAGCTGATGTACTGGGAAATGATTGAGCCGGTATACAGAGCAATGATCGAGCCGATATACAGGGCAATGATCGAGCCAATATACAGGGCAATGATCGAGCCGATATACAGTGAAATTATCAAGTCGGTATACAGGGCAATCATCGAGCTGGTATACAGGGCAATCATTGAGCCAGTATACAGGGCAATCATCGAGCTGGTATACAGGGCAATGATGGAGCTGATATACCGGGCAATGATCAAGCCGATATACTGTACAGGGCAATGATGGTATACAGGGCAATGATCAGCAACAAACTATTTGTTTCCAATGATTGCCTAATTGTTGAGCCACAGTAAAGCTGCTTTCACATGCAGCAGT
Organism: Rhinella marina; assembly: GCA_900303285.1. Classification (NCBI taxonomy): domain Eukaryota; kingdom Metazoa; phylum Chordata; class Amphibia; order Anura; family Bufonidae; genus Rhinella; species Rhinella marina. The sequence continues at coordinate 136,565 of ONZH01019530.1, forward strand.
CTCTGTATGGGAATGGATGATCGTTGGTCCACATACAGATTCATTGTTATAACACAGGGCAATGTGATGCCCACAGTTGCTGATTTCAGGTGCCACATGATACAGATTTCAGATGTGAAAGATGCATTTACTCATTCCTCGGGTGATCAGGTAATTCTCAGGGGTGAGTCTATGAAAAAGGGCCCTTGGTGTTATTAATGTAAATGTAGATAAAATGAAGTTTCTGGTATGGTAACATCGATATCTGCTGGGAAATACTCCTCATATACATGCAAGTTGTATCTAAAGGCCCAGTGGCATAACTAGAAATAGGTTTCCAAGTTTGGGCCCCAAAGCAGCCGCTTCCCCTGCTTCCCTTGTGTCCCTGTAAAGGCCTTTATGGCCCTGCTGTATGCTAAAAGAGTGACATCAGAACTTGTTATTGGAATTATCCACATGCAACATTGTATGTATATGCATGTACAGTATATTTACCGTCAGTTTTCCTACCGTGCTGAACAATTCTACTGCAGACTACTATGCTCTATTGATCACAAGCTACAGATGTAGCAGGGTCAGCTAGCTTCTGTAGCTGAAATAAAGCCTGTTCAGGCCGACCCTATCCCTCTATGATCCTGATTAGGGATCCCACTCTTCTGAGATGCTAGCATAGGTGAAGTGAACCCTTCTTTCCTTCAAAGGATGGAAAGCAGGCTATTGAGCCTGCATTTACTCCTCGTGCCCCAGGATGCCAACATGGTAGCGTCATTTAGTCCAGTTTATATATTTGTTTTTTTTGCTATGAAACCAGTTCACCCTCAGGTTTCATAAAGAAAGCCGTCATGTGCGTGGAGCCTGTACAGTGAAAAAGTGAGTCCCTATGGTTCCATATTATGGAGGGGAAGACATTCAATATAAATCCATATCGTGCTTTTACACAGCATCAAATTGTGGAACTATTCTCCTCTAACTGCTATGATACTAAGGGAAAATACCTCCGTAATATGTGTGCCGTGACTTACATCTCTGACGCTGTAAGGAGCTATAACACAGCCATGGCATAAGCCTTTCATTTCTAAACGAAGGAACGAAATCTACTGTCACTAGTGCCACAAAAAGCCAATTATATTTGTTTCATATTGTGTAAAGACATTGCCACTGTACATGATTTGTCCCATTTACAGCACATAACATTAGCAGTTTATGAACAAATTAAATATGTAAAATTCATGAATATGTATTACTCTCAGTGAATGTTTAATATTATTAACACATTTTGTTTAGTATCTATAACACAAGCTGGCATCAATGCTTTCCAGGCACGTGGATGCGACATACATTTCTACGCTGTTATTTGGAAAGAAAGCTGTTTTAATGTCTATGGAAGAATTATGCATTTAAAATATAAGTAATTGAAAATGAGTTTTCCTCTTGTGTTAAGTCTCAGTCATTTATTCAATATCTCGGTCTTATACATGGGTAACGGATCAATTGCATGGAGTGATTTCAAACCAACATTGATCGAATGGTCCATTACTTGACTAATCCTTTCTGAGGATCTGGTGAACATGTCCACCATAATAATCCTCACATATGGCAGGGTTTCCTCTCGCCTCATGTCTTATAAGGGAAAACTGACAGCTCTTATGAGGGTCATGTGCTAGGCACTACTACTGTATGGCAAATGTGTCTATGAGTGACAATTGCCTATTGTACAACCATCAGATTACCTAGAGTCATTACCAAGCTTTCCAAAGATCCTAAATGTATGTAAAACCGTGCCCTCTTGGCCCCCCTCTCCTGCTGCTATACCTATATGAATCTACCAACAAGGCCCCATGCACACAACCATATCCATTTTTTGGTCTGCAAATTGTGGATCTGCAAAACATGGACAATGGCTATGTGTGCCCCAAATTATCTCATTCTGCACTTCCTGCCGTATAATAAAAATGCCTATTCTTGTCCGCAGAATGTAGGTCTGCAGATCTGGCATTACATTGATGACCACAGAACTCAAGAGAAACAGTGTGTTTTAAAGGGAACCTGCCAGCTGAAATGGGCTTCCTTTAGACTGAAGCATCTTCATAATGTAATACCAAAGCTAGTGAAGTTGTCAGTCATAGGAAAAGAAGTTTGGTTCAAGCTGTCACGTACAGTATATGTGAATAAAGCTACTTGTAGATGTAAGAAACGTAAAAAGAACTTTGTTTTTTTTTTGTTACAGCTTCCCTTTAAATAAAGGACACGTCAACTAAGTAGTAACATAGAAGACAGCAAAGCAGAAAACCTCAGATCAATGGACCCATTGTCCATACAAACAAACAATATAGATGCTTTTTTATGCCTCAGAAAGCTCTCCAGCTTTATATACGGTACATTTATGTGATATATTCTGGAAGCATAGTTGCAGCTGTACATGCTAAATTTGTAAAATATTTATATACAATTGATGTTTCTGTGCAACTCCGTGCCAAATATTTCCCTGAAGGAAGTCTGTCCTTGTTTGTTGCACGGCTGGCGTTTCTACAGTAAAGTGTGAATTCCTTTTCCCTAGATGAACATTTTTCACTTACATAAATAAATGGATGTAAACATAATTACATACACTTTGAGAGTGACCTGTTCAGTGCTTTCCAACTACAGCAGATGCTTTAGCTCCGTTACACAGGATGAGCTCGGTTGGTGTTTTTCATACTGGAAGTTGGCATCCACTTTATCTTGGAATGAATACTGTGACTCACACACGTCATTCATGTACATATTTATGCCACCAGACAGTATACTGAATACAGTATATCTAACATATATTTCAGGAAAGATTCAGGAAGTAATAATAGTAGCCTCTTTAAGGATTTGGGTTATATACTATTCTTTTATTATCTATCTAGATTTCATCAATAGGGGAACCTAAAAAAGATATATTGATCACTGACACACATGGATAGAATATTATGGATTGCTTGCCCTTAGAATCGTAAGCATCAGAAGCAATTGGAATCTTAGTGTATTGGGAATGACTAAAGAGATGTTGCCCTCTATAGTATAATGGAGACTATTGATAGATTTATCACCTATTCCTTATTTTTTTTCCTCATTTGCTGGTGGTTAAGGATTGCGGGTTTATAGAGATATCAATGTGAAAAATTGTACTTTTGATATTCTTTTGTATTCTGGAATAATGTGCTTTGTCACGGGGTTGTTACTGTCATTTGTGTATGTTATAAAAACTCAATAAAAATAATCTGATGTAAAAAAGGTTATAACCTGACAATATAAAGTGTTAAAATGTGATGATCTGTCTTAAAATATAAACAATACTAATTTTCTAGGCGTGTGCCTATGGGCAACTTTACTAAGGTTGGGGATTTAGACCGAAAGTCATCAGTCAGTAAGAAACACTTTAGTTATTTGTATCAGTGTGGAGGGATATATATGAACAGGTATTCATCCAGTTTCATCGGGAGGTCAGAATTGCCAAACTGTGGCTTAGTTCAATGATAGTAGCCAGAGGTCTGAAGACCTGGGGTGATTTACTCAGTACATAGGTGACCCTCTCATAAAACTGGTACAAAGTAAAAGCAATGGAAAATAAATAGATAAATAAAAAAATAAATACATAAACAAAGATTTTCTGGAAATGTATCCCTAGCGATATGTTTCAAATGAGAAAATTGGTATGGGACTATGTCAAAGAATTGGGAAAAGGCATCTTGTCATTTTTAATCATATTCTTATAAAATTAATTGCGAGTAAAGCCTACTGTAAGGCTGGTAAATCACATAAACATAGAACTGAAAATGCAGAATCTGTAACAAGGGCACCCTATCAAAAAGATGCCACTGGAATCAGCAGAGAGGCATTTTGGCTCTCTAGGGCACCTAGGCCATGGTAGTGACTCCTAGTTCTGCACCTTCAAGCTACATGAATTGTCTGTAGTGGGAACTAATGCTACGTAAACACATTCTGGTTCATATCACGCTCATACAATTACATGCTCTATACAGCAGGATAATGTTCACTCTTTTTCTTTATATGACTGCAGGCATACACAGTATAATAAGGCCTGCATCTAATTATATGAGAGAGACCATCACCATAATGGCAGATCAAGTGAGGAAAATTTTAAATTAAATTTTATTTTAAAATAATATATTTCTTCTACATTTTAGAGCACCGGATCGGGATTCAGCTGGTAACATGGTTCTCCAATCGGATTGTAATTTTAACAACCAGATCTGGAGAACCTGAGGGAACTGGCTGAATCCCATGCCTGCACATGGCATAACAGAGGAGAAAATGGTGGCCACACAAAGCACATGGCAAGGGACAGCACACGGCAGCATAGATGAGTATACAGGTGATGACATCACTACACAGAGGAGCACATGGTGGCACTGGTAGCACAGCTGCACATAGCACTGATATGGAGGAGAGTGGTTATAGTCACAAAAGATTCTTGGTTCAGTTTTTTATTCTCTTTTATTCTCCCGCTTAACAATGTGCCTAAATAAACTGAGGCTGGGATGTCTGTAGACTGCCCACCAATCCCTACTAGTATAATAAAATTGGCCCCTGTAATTGGCTGGCAGCTGAATATGTCAGAGCAGGCTGCCAGCCAATAGAACAACAGAAGCAGTACTGGCAAAGCCTGTGCCAGTACTGCGGATCTTATTCTTGGGAGGGAGGAGCCACATTACTGGCCAGCACCAGAGGAGGCAGACTGCACACAGTCACTGATACTTGATGGTATCATGGAGGACAAGAGAGGAGGCGGAGCAACGAGCCAGCAGCAGCTGACTACAGAGCTGCACTGGTAATTACATTCCTGGGGGGCATGTGCAGGGAGGGGACTTGAGCTTGGGATTCTTTGCTATGGGATTTGAGTTAGTAAGCGGCCGCTGGGGAGTTTTGAAAGTGATTTATGCTGCAGAACCGGGTCGGGATTCCTGCTTCTCACCGGTCCTGCGAACCTGCTGTAATTTTAACAAACGGTTCGGTAGCCGACTGAATCCTATGCCTGTATTTATATATATATATATATATACACACCTAAATAGTGTCATTCAATTTACAGTCCTCATTGCTACAGCACTGTGCTATAAACTACTTTGTCACGGAAGAGGTTAAAACCTCAAGTATCTGTTTAATCAAATCTCCAAGATGAGTTGATTTTTTTTTTCACACTCGCTTCTTTTCTTCTATTTTTTTCCTCTGAATAAGTAGAAGCAGTGTGTAGAAGGCAGCTTTGTTTTTGACGCCCACACACAGTGTCCTTGTTACAAGCGTTATGGTTCATCAGAACATAGCATTATCTTGTGCACAAAATCTAAATACAGTAGGCTTCCCCTTTTGGTGACATGATACATATGGTACCCCTTTATCCAGACTTAAAAATAACCCTAACTGAAGAAGATCCGCCACGGCAGCTATTTCTCCTACAAGTAACACAAAATGCAGCAGATGGTAAGCAATGTGCTGAAAGATTTTGATAATTAGCCAAGATCATTTGATGTGTATTCCCACATACAATCAGTTAATGTTTGCAAATAGAATACAGTACTCAAGTATTTCTGTAAGGTGCAGGTGCGCCTGCCACATGCCAGCATCAGAATACTAGAGTATAACGTATTCATTTATCTAGAGCATAAGGAACGTTTAGCTACACGCTCAGTAGGAGATGGAGCACATTTACAGTTTGCTAATATTACTGCTATGGCAGGCTGCTATAACAATCTGCAGGCATATATTCTGAAAGGTATGAAGGTTTAGCAAGCAATGAGAATGCTGACATGCTTCCAATATTCCTATTATATGTGTTTATGGGATATCCGGGATCTGTCATTTATGTTTGTGCTGTACAAACATAGACATATTAAAATTTAAAAAAGACCTATCCCGGATAACTATAATCTTATATAATAAAAAAGCTTTTCTAAAGTTACATATCTGAAGTTGCATACCTAACCAGTGGCTTTCAAACTGTTGCAATACAACAATTCCTAGCATGCTATCATACTGGGAGTTGTAGTTTCGCAAAATCTGGAGAGCTACAGGTTAGATCACTGTTTAACATTATTAAATACCATATAAAGTACAGTCTTTGAAGCTATAGGAGTACGGGGGTTATTTATCGAACAGAAATAAGCATAAATTAGGTGTATTTCTGGAGTAGATTGTGGTGCAAAAGGTCCTTTGTGTCACAATCTGCAACTTCTCCCTGTTCACACCAGGTTTAAAAAAGTGGCCGTGGTTTGGGCAGGTAAGGGGACAGGCCAGCAGGCTCATCTCATTTACAATTTTCTACATCTGTTATAGGTGTAGAAAATGGTCTAAATGTAAGACAGCTAAGAAGCTATCTTACATTTAGAAGTGGCGGAGGATACGCCGAAAATTATGTAGAGGCCGGCGCCTCTACATAACTCAGGCAGACCCCCAGGTATAGGGGTTATTAAGACCGGCATCTAAAATGCTGATCTTAATAAATGTGTCCCTGTATCTTCACCCTAGGTAAACAGAGACTGTGTTCCCTTCTGCAAGATTTCCAATGGCAAGCCTCTAGTAAGTGGACACATAGTAGATAGGCTACCTTAAACTGGAAAAACAAGTCAAGGAGGAAAGTTACAGTAAAACCCATTTAATCCGTAGGGCTGCTAGAATATGACATATGATGGACAATGTATGTATATAATTAGAGACTATCCAAACAAGTGTATAATATGTAGCATACAAAAGGGTACTGTTACTTTATTTTTGAGTTCCATTATTTATTTTTCTCAGCTTTGTGGTTTTGATGGATACATTTGACTTCATTTTGCAGCTGTAGACCAGAATCTTAATATTTTCCAAACTCTGAGATTTAAGAGGGCTTGTTATGCTCTGCAAAAACAGCACATTACCCTGTGGATTATCTAAAGGCACTAAGAAGAAAGGACACACATAGACTGCTATTGTCCATATTAGAGCGCACGCGGAACAGCGTACAAATTTAAGCGCACGCAATTTTTTTTATTTAAACGTACGCAAATTGAATTAGAACTTAAGCATATGCACAGCGGGCGGGAACCCACGTGGGACGCCACATGGGACACCGCGTCTATTAGGTCTGGTGAAAGCCGGCCACCCGGGAAAATATCGCGTACTGAAACATCCGGACCAAGCGTTCCCTGGATTTAACAAGTGCCCAAAAACTGAGCTGCACAGGAGGGGTAATGTAATACAAAGAAACCTATTCATATATAGAAGTGACTATCCTTGGTAACCTCCTTTACATTACTTTTGGTACCTTGATATATGTTAAAATGGTCCAACATATTACACATCACAAAGAAAGCCACTTAAAGGGGTTCTCCGGGAATTAAGAAAATGAAAATACGTAAATATTACTTTATTATAAATATATTCCCAAATACCTTTAATTAGTTATAATGGCTCGTTTTGGTCTAGGGAGCAATGATTAGGTGAAACTAAATGGCCACCGTCCTATTAGTACACACAAAACCTGTCCTTATCACACAGCAGGACAAGTTACTTCACAACACTGAGGTAAAGAGCTGCCTCATCCTCCTCTCTGCTCTGCTTGTCAGGGATTATGATCCTGAATACAGCTGATAAGATCTTTATCTGAATCTCTGTGGGAATGGAGTTCATGAGGAGACGAAGTACAGAGAAGACGGACAGGCTGTGGTAATGGAGCCACATCTGCTCATAACTTCAATTCCTACAGAGATTCAGCTAAAGATCTTATCAGCTGTATTCAGGATCATAATCCCTGACAAGTAGAGCAGAGAGGAGGATGAGGCAGCTCTTTAGCTCAGTGTTGTGAAGTAACTTGTCCTCCTGTGTGATTAGGACAGGTTTTCTGTGTACTAATAGGATGGCGGCCATTTTGGATCTCCTAATGATTGCTCCCCAGACAAAAGGAGCCATTATAACTAATAAAATGAATTAGAGAATATATTTATAATGAAGTAATATTTAAGTATTTTTATTTTCTTAATTCCCGGAGAACCCCTTTAAAAGGCGGCCAAATATATACAGTGGCAAATTTTTAAAGGACTAACAGATTGTAATATACAACATAACCCCGAGGTTGATACAATACAGGAACAAACTGGGAGATCTGGTTGATATATTACCTGTATATTGATCCGTTGGCTATATTCCCTGCATATTGATATGATTTGCACAGTGTTGTGACTTGTTATGATCTGTACATTGCTATGATTTGCACATTGCTGTGATTTGCACATAGCCGTTATTTGCACATTGTGACTTATACATTGCAACTATCTAATATTTATATATTTGCACAGCAACAACCAATTGATTTTAAGACCATTTATTAATTATTTTTTCTATCTTAACGTGAACCAGTGCTGGTGACTTATTATATATACTATTTTTATATTTAATTTTTCACCTTAAACTTTTCTTAATAAATGTGATTTTAATCAGAACAATCAAAGTGCATTTATCAATCTTAACTTCGAGACCAATTGTAGAGAGTGCTCATCACACATACATACTTATCTAAAAAGCAAACCTAGCAGCATACCTTTATTTTTGTGTTTTCCTGATTGCAGACAGCATTTTTTTCTTCCTACCCCCATTTCTATCAGTTTAATTTCATGACATAGTACAAGTATCACAAGACCATGATGCCAGCGCTGCTCGAAATCTGTCCTTACTGATTGGATAGCATCAGAGCAGCTCAGGTTCATGCCCCTTTAACATTAACATTTAGCCATTAGTTAGCATATTGGGCACCGATTGCAGAGAATGAGGGGAGGGGGGGCTTAGCAATAGAAAAAAAATTAAAAATATGCATAAAGGGGATCACATCAAAGTACAATGTTTGGTCAATTTTACTTTTGTGTAGACATGGCAGGTCCTCTTTAAGGAATTTTACAGTAGTTTAACTATTGTACTGGATGTGTTCAAACATTGTAGTTCAAATCCTGAGTATAAGGAAAATTGGACACGTAGAGAAGAATTTAATATACTGAACAAATACTGGAGCTGGGCTCCATTGTTTGCTTGCTTTTAGGTGCCAGTTTATTTGCAGACCAATTTTGCAGCAGCATTGTGAGCAGATAATTGAGGTGGAAGTGACCTGCTTAGTATTTCAAAAAGCCGATTCCTAAAAAATGTAATACAAAGTGCCAATTGAAATTAAGGAAAGCACAGCACTGCTGCAGTAATTATATCACATGGGAAATGGAAACCTCCACTTATTATAGGTGACATTTTTTTTCAAGTCTGCTATGAAAAGCCTTATGCTAACTTTCCTACAGTGGTTAGAAAAAAGGGTGGGATGAATTTTTAGGTCTCGCCCTGGGAGCCAGTTAGTCTAGAAAATGCCTTCATGTAGAACATCAGGTGCCATTAAATTATCATGTGCAGAACAATACAGAGCAATACTCTGCTAATGGTTGTGTGCAAATTGATATTCTCAATCATAAGTAATACAAAGGAAACTTAGGAAAACTCCACAGGAAGTTGCTGGCAGATTGATGCAGCCTGACAAGAAAAAAATAACTTAAGGGAAAAACTGAGAGCATAGAATAACAGGAAGATTAGTCATTTCTGTATGAAAAAGAAACAAAGAGCGAAGTGTTGAAGGCAGGCTGCAACAATGAAATGGAACAAAATGTTTGACACATACTTACAACACTGCCGAGCTGTAATATGCATGGACCAACATTACACACGTCAAAAAGAGACATTCACGGCAAAGGCGTTCATTTCTTTTTGTCCATCATTATTATAAAATATACGTTAGAAAGGTAAGAAATTACACATGCCATATTGCTGCATAAGTGAAATCTAGTGACATATGGCCTAGGACAGTGATGGCTAACCTCCGGCACTCCAGCTGTTGTGAGACTACAACTCCCAGCATGCTCCATTCATTTCTATGGAGTTCTAAGAAAAGCCAAGCAAGTGTGCATCTTGGGAGTTGTAGTTTTACCACAGCTGGAGTGCCGGAGGTTAGCCATCACAGGCCTAGGAACAGGCAACAAGAAGTGGTCCCATTAAAAGATACAATGCATACCTCCCAAGTGTACCTCTTTTGGAGGGACAGTCCCTCTTTTTGACCCAAGTCCCTCTGTCCCTCTTTGATCCTTAAATGTCCCTATTTTTGACATGGGGAATTAATGTATAATGTGCATTAATAAATTTACTAAATTGCTCCTTACTAAAGTGTTTGTATGGTTTCTACCTGTATATTAGACCAGAACTTCATTATTTGGTGCAATTTGTACCTTAAAATATCTATAATCTGATGATTTATGTGTTAAAGGGTTTCTGTCATCAGATTTAACCCTTTTAAACCTGCTGACATTAGCGATGTGCTAATGTCAGCAGACCCTAACTGTGGTATTATTATGTTTATTGGGGGCCTCCTTACTGTGATAATCTTACTTTTGTTATATGTAAATGAGCCTCTAGGAGCGGGGGGGGCTCTAGGAGCGGGGGGGGGAACCTCCTAGAGGTTCCGTTTTCCTACCTCCTTTCACACCCTGAGGTCCTTGATTGACAGGGCCAGGCAGCGTTCATGTCCTGCTGCCGGTCCTGTGTGCTGCACTGTGCATGCAGGGCTGGCCGGAGAAGACGTGCGCTGGCCCTGTCAATCAAGGACCTCGGGGCGTGGAAGCAGGTAGGAAAACTGCCTCTAGGAGCAGGGGCAACGCCCCCCCCTGCTCTTAGAGGCTCATTTACATATAACAAAAGTAAGATTATCACAGTAAGGAGGCCCCCAATAAACATAATAATACCACAGTTAGGGTCTGCTGACATTAGCACATCGCTAATGTCAGCAGGTTTAAAAAGGTTAAATCTGATGACAGAAACCCTTTAATATTTATATGGACAGTGAAACGCAAGAAAAAAATTGCCGCAGGGGCTCCAGTAATTATGCTTTGGGCTGACTTAGAAGTGTGGCCTAGTATGAAAAAAACTGCCGTGCACCGCACACATTGTCCCTCTTTGCAATTTTCAAAAGTTGGGAGGTATGACAATGTGGCAAATTGGAGTGGCATTAATAACACTGGAACTGAAAAATCGAGCCCTTAGGAGGAAATGTAAATGTATATATAGTAGAGCAACATACAGGACACATCCTGATAGTTTGCCAGCCTCCATTGAGCTCTTTAAAACTTAAAGGAGTTGTGTCACTTCAGACAGTGGCATTTATCATGTAGAGAAAGTTAATACACCTAATGTGTTGTTATTATCCATATTTATTCCTTTGCTGGCTGGATTCATTTTTCCATGGCATCATACACTGCTTGTTTCCATGGTTACAGACCACCCTGCAATCCATCAGCAGTGGCCGTGCTTGCACATTATAGGAAAAAGTGCCAATCTCTCTGGTGACCGGTACCGTGTGGGCGCACATAGGAAGGTGGTTATTCCTACAGTGTGCAAGCATGGCCACCACTGCTGGATTGCAGGGTGGTCGTAACCATGGAAATGAGCAGTGTATAATGTGATGGAAAAATGAATCCAGCCAGCAAAGGAAGCAATATGGACAATCACAATACATTAGTAAGTGCCTTGTATTAACTTTCTCTACATGATAAATGCCACTTGCTGAAGTGAGACAACACCTTTAACCTAATCCCTTTGGATTGTATGAAATGAAAACCCTTTCTCCATACCTGAATTTGAAGATGCCCCAGTAGCAATTATCACCTACTGTATCCACTAAATAAATAATAACTAATAGATCGGTGGGAGTCTGACGGCTGTATATCACACAGATTGCCACAACTAGGACCATGACCAGTAGAAGTTTGAATGGGGTAGTGGACGAGCATACAAGAGGTGCACATAGCTTTTGTATGGGCCCTTAAAAGCCCCCAAATGTAAGGGTTCATGCTTGTAGCCAAACGGTGGATCAGTGTTGTGAAGATATGTAATACAGCTATATGCATGATGAGTCCTTAACAAAGAAGAGTGAATCGATTCTGAACAAATCAAATTTGTTTTGCTATTCATTTCGGACAATTCACTAAAAATGGCATCTGCCATTTTACAGATCAGAACATAGCACACCAGAGCCCTAGCTGAAAGGCTGGTTCATAATGCCTTGCAGTTAGCCTCAGCCAATCAAGAGTGACTATACTGACACATTTAATGCACTATATAGAATCCCACACAGGAACTGGGATTCTATATGGGGTTACACATTGCTGTGATAAGACGTCTGACAGGCAAAGAGGAAATAAATCGTATCTTTAAACACCAAATACGACTAGTTTATTGTCAAGGAGAGTTTAGTGTGAAATAGCTAGTTAGATGTAATTAATTGACAGACATAGAGATAGGAACTAGCTAGGGACAGACCAGGATTCAGTGTAGCGGGTCACTATGTAACTCAGTCAGGCTGCCAGCCATTTTCAGTGACTGTTGCCGCAGTATTTAAAGCTATGCCACTCGGTTTTTTTTAAAAATGTGTATCACCCCAATGTACATCAAATAATTCACAATCACAGATACAAATATTTTGCAGTATTAATTTTGGTGCTGATATTATACCTCCATCTAATGTTTGGATTTTTTTCTCTTTAACTAAACATTAGTTAATTTTTGGATAATTTCTTATTTAGAAAAGCATAAATAATCCATCAGTGCAGTGTGCTTTTAAACATAATGCTTGTTACTTCCCACTGCCACCCATTTACCCATAGCCATACGGTATATGTTTCTGACACTTTGACATTACTAATGCTGTTTGGCATTAAAGACATTTCACATCAAATTTATTTGGACCCAAATCAAATATGACGACCCATTTGTGTAAATCTGACCCCCAAAAAATGTAAGAAAATTCAGCCATCTCTAATCTTGATTTCGTGAGGCATATACAACTGCTGTTGTTTGTTAGCTGATCTTGGTATTATTTGGATTTTATTCTTATTCTTGCTGAATTTCTATTTAACGGTACTTTTGACTTGTGTGAAGGTTTAGGAGTCAGGAATAACCATATTCAGTGACACAGTAACATAGAAATACTGTAGTATGACTAGTAGAATTCAAGTTTTCCACATGGAAATTATGTGTTAATGAGCCAGGTGACAGGGAGTACTAAAATATGAATGAAGTTGTAACATGAAGAAATTTCACAGCAGGGCACCAGTACATGAACAGCAGTGGTAAAAAACACATAGTATTAGGTCTGTCAACTTGTTGACTGTTTTCCAGCGGCAACAGGAAATAAGTGAAAACAGAAAAAAACAATTAAAGGGTTATCCCATCTTGTACCACCGCCCCCTGCCTTCCCCCACTGCGCTAATAGAAACAAATGGGAGCGCACCGCGCATGTGCGGCCCGGCTCCCATTCATTTCTATGCTGCCGCCGAAAATAGCCGAGCGCTATTTCCGTCGGCTCAATAGAAATGAATGGGAGCTGGGCCGCGCATGCGCCGGTTCACTCCCATTCGTTTCTATTAGCGCAGCGGGGGAAGGCGGGGGGCTGCGCCTGGCTCAGGGCTCCCCCGCTTCGTTCTCAATATAGGTGTGGGTCCCAGCGGTGGGACCCGCACCTATAAGACAATGGGGGCATATCCTAGTGATATGCCCCCATTGTCAAAGATGGGAAAACCCCTTTAAGATATATTGCAAAGCATTTGGAAATTAATAGATAGTATAGATTCTTATTGTATTTCATTAGTATTCTATAGAGAACTGCTTACACATATGTAAATGTATGCATTCCATACAACACAAGATGCAATTTTTCCCAAAGGAAAACATTTGGGAAAACTGACACAGAAAAGAACTTTTTGAGATTAGTGGACATCTAACTGAACTACAGCCAGTATCAAGTAATTGCTGCCAGGGTAAAGATGTCCACATTTTGTGCGGAATAGATGCATATAACGAGAGCATTCTTCTATGGAAATCATTAGATGGACCTCACATGATACATTTTGGGGACCAGTGAAGAAGAAAGGCAGGTTTAATGGTAAGCAGCTGAAGTAGTAAATGGAGTGGTGAACTGCAAGTCTGGAATATCACAAATAAGGTCATTTCATTTGGAAAAAAATATGAATTAGGACTGATCCAACTATGCAAAACATATCAAAGTTCAGCACAGAGATTTCCTTAATGATCATTTTAAAAGTCTGGACAATCACTAATGTGTTTTCTGCATGTCTTTAAATGATTGTTCAGAAGGACGCTCAGTACTGAATCCTCTTTTTCTTTCTACACAAAGCGTAATGTTACGAACTGAAAAAGAAGACGTTACTTACAGAATATTTGTTGTTAGAAGCTTATTAGCCATGAAGTGCAGCTTGTACTCTGTAGTTGGTGAAAAGTATAGTAGTGGGTGGATGAACACTAAAGGGGATGTCTAGAAACAGCACAATGTATGGGCAGCGTACAGTATGGTATTGCAGTTTAGCCCTATCACTTGAATGGGGATGAGTTGAAATATCAGACACAGCCCATGGACAGATGTGATGCTTTCTTGAAAGAAAGAAAAAAAAAGATGAACTTTTTTTTATTTTTTTAATTATAGTCAACCCCTTAAAGGGGTTGGTACCTGTGCAGAAATCTATTATTTACCTGCTCCCTGTCAAACCGTTCCAGTTCTGTGTCTCCCACGCTGTTTTCATTTGCTTTCCGGTCCCCGTACGTCAACTTCCGCACAGACGGGGTCACATACACAGCAGCAGCTTATAACTAGCCTAAACAATGATGTGTCCCTAAGTGGCACCTGACTCTGAGGCCAGTCATTGGCTGCAGCTGCGAAAATGAACCTGTCTATGCAGAAATTGCCCAAAAGGAACCAGAAGTCCAGTAAAGACAGCTCCAAAACAGTGGAGCTGAAGTGAGTGTTGGGGAGCTGGTTAACATAGATTTCTTAACAGGTATGGCTGGGTGGAGGAGGGTTTTAAAAATTTTTATAGAATATGCCTGCAGTGTCAGAAGTCTTCTTTTCTCTTCACATACTTGCTATTACATTTTTTATGTTTCCTTACCAAACATCATGACATTTTGTAAGTAAGATGAATGTAGTCACCATGTCACCACCTTCTCAAACACTTAGAGCTAAATATGCATCAGTTCTGCAGAAGAGACATATATCACATCAACACTGTAAAAAGGTACTCCGCCTTTTAACCCCTCAGTATTCCCACTGAAGCCTTGTGTACTGTCAGGTCCAGAATTTATTGTGCCACATACTGAAAGCATTATATGACGGAGGTTTTGTCAATGATAATTATTTGTACTTTTCAACCTCTGTTTTAGTCTACTTCTATTACTAGTCTGGATATATTCCTAATAGTAATGTCAGATTCCAGCTATGTAGACAGGAATTATCAGTTTCTTTTTAATTCCTTTTGTTTCAATAAACGTTGTGCCATGTTATGAGGGCAATTAAAAGAGCGAGCAGCATTATTAGCTATTTTGGCATAAGCTGCCCCCTTATCAACAGTCTACATCCTTGACAAAACGATGACTTGCCTGCTGTTAACAGAATTATCTCTTAATGTAAGTGGGATGACTCGACAAAAGTTAGATGCAATAATCTAACTGTGGACTGGAAGCATAGAAAGTAGATTGTGCTTATGTTCATTTAAGGGCATGTGCTCAAAACTGGCAAAGTGTATCTGGATTTTTTTGAAAGGGTGTTTAAAATTGTCCAGTTTTAAAGGGGTTTCAGCTCTGAACCCGGACATACCCATAATTTCACCCAAGCAGCCCCCCAGATGTTAGCATCGGAGCTTGCGCAGGGCAAGGACTTTTTTATTTACCATAACACACTGTCGGGTGGAGGCTTCCATCCAGCAGTGTGTTCGGTGACGTCACCGGCTCTAATGGGCCGGATGTAGCACTGCCCTTGCTGTTTTACAGGCTAGGGCAGCGCTAAAGCCGCCCATCAGTGCCAGTTCATCACCAGAACTCCAGAAAATGACTTTTCCCTGCGCAATTCAGGTCAAAGGGTTCAAGTCAGGGGGGCTGCCTGGGTGAAAATGGGCATATGTCTCAGTTCAGCTAGTTCTGTTCTGGTTAGAAAAAGTTATCCCCCTATTCACAGAATTGGGCATAACAGTTACATTGTCTGGGGTCTGACAGCTTGAACCCCGGCCATCTTGAGAATGGGGGTCCTGTTCCCCTATCGGAATGGATCATGCATGCTGCCCCTCCATTCACTATGGGACTGACGAAGATAGTCAAGAACTGTACTTGGCTATCTTCGGCAGTGCCATAGGGAATGAATGGGGTGGAGTGATCTAACTCTAAAAAATTGGCCTGTTGCACTGTTCTAGGGGAGTTGAACACTAACATTTATATAATAGCATAAACCAAACAGACTCAGAACCTCTTTGAAGAACTTTCTGCTTCAAATGGGCACATGGGTACAGAGATGGCAATGACTAAACCCTCCACTGAATAGTTATGTTAAATTAATATTTGACCAGAACATATGAAAACACAAGTGATACATAGAGATAAAAAAAAACTTCTGTGTGTTTTATTTTTTAGACTTTGAATGGAAACCAATATGGCACAATTTTACTCCTTGGCTGACCACTGTTAGAACATCTAGTACAAAAACTAGATAAAAGGACATTAAAACTGGTAAAAAGGACAAACAATACTGAAATAAAGCTTTCAGGATGTTGGAAGTTTTTGAAATTCAATTTCCATACAATAATGCATCATGCGTACAGATGAGTGAATTTGTAAAAATTCACTTGCTGGTGGTTCATGGCCTCACAAATTTCCTATCATGAAGCTGTATTTCCTCATATAAGAGAAGACAGGCTTGAATAGGGATCTATACTAAAGTATTTGCATTTCCATTGTATTATATATGGAAAACATTGCTCTGTAATAGAAAAATGACTTATTGTTAGAGTTGAGTGAACGTGCTCGTAACGAGCACTGTAGTGCTCGGATCCCCCGAGCTCGCATGGCTGCAGGCATCCGGATCCGTCCTCACCTGACTGTAAGACAATGGGGGCGGATCCATTTGGTATGACACAGGAGTGTGTCATACCAAACGGATCCATCCCCACTGACTTGCAGTCGGGTGAGGAGGACGCATCCGGATGGCTGCGCAGCGGAGCGCAGGGGATCCAAGCACTACAGTGCTCAACTCTACTTATTGTTGATACCCTGGAAAAACAAGCTTCTCATTGCCATTTAAGAGTATCGCTAAGGACTGGACATGGCAGCCATCGATGCCACAGAAGAGCCCGCAGCCTGTGTGAGTGAAGTGCAACAGGTACTGTGGCATCATCAGTGCAGTGGATGGGTAAATGATCTTTCTTTAATAGGTCTGAGGAATGCTTGTATTTTAATCCCCTTTAATTAAGACACACAGCAACTTATAATAAAATGTAGGATAAATAAGAACATATATTTTTGCCTTGATGATCAGAGTTGCAAAGCAGCAATTTTGTTGTTCAGGGATGGAAATTCATAGATGACCAATGTATTCGGTTGACACAGAAGGCTCTCTCCTCCTGTGAAGGTGATGTGGTTGGGGAAAAGGCATTGGGTTTAATTTTTCACTCTTGACTGAAGGTGGGACTTAAAGGGGTTGTCTTGTTTCATTATATTTAATGACCTGTCTTCAGGATAGGTAATCAATATCAGATCACTGGGTGTCAGACTCCCAGCACCTCCACCGATTAGCTCTTTGTAGGGGCCACAGACCTTGTGTGAATGCTTCCTCTCCCATTCAGGTAAATGGCATGCACATCTGTAATTACACTGCAACACCATTACAAGGGAGATGGTGTGTAGGTCAGTATTGAAGAGGATGGACCAATCACATGAAAGCAGACAACCCATTTCACTAATATTTCATTTGGGGTTTCCTGTAGGCATCAATGGTATAAGTGATTTCAAATCATTTAAAGTAGCACTCGCACGAACATTCTTATTATCTGACCTGTTAGAACCTGTTAGAACGGTACATTATGTAATCTGTAGTGAAAGTAATCTTCTTACAAGTGACTGTATTTGTGAATTATAACCTCCCTTCTGATCCCCAGCTGTGTCATGTGACCAACACTCTGATCTCCAACACAGGACAGGAAGTCAGAGTGTCAGTCACATGACAGCTGAGGATCAAAAGAGAGGGGATAACTCACAAATAAATTCACTGGTAAAATTACAATCACTACAGTTTATATCATCTACCTTTCTAACTGCTCAGAAAATAAGTATTTTTGTGGGAGCGCTTCTTTAAATAATGATATAATATTTATTTTTTTTTTTTGCTTCACTGGTTAATATTAATTTACTGTATTTATACAGTGCTTTACTGACTATAATTAAAAAATCATGCTACAAGACTATGTTGACACCATATTTCAACTACAATTGATGAATACACCAGGAAATTCTTCCAATGCATATTGTACCTTTCTAACATTCTCAGAGTGTCCATCATAGGATGCCTTTACCTCAAATGTATTGAAAAGTAGACAACTATGCTTTTCGGTACAAGTGTATTCTGTCGATAGGACTGGGGCCCATGATGGAACATTTTAAAGGACTTGCCTAATGTAATACCTGAAAGAAGTGTCCTATATATAATCCATATAGGGAAAATTGTTCCAATATCTGCTACTGTATTTTATACCGGTCTGAAAAATTATAGAAGTTATTGAAAAACCATATAAAAGTCAGTGTTATGTATAGGAAGAAATAACAAATATGATTATATTGCACTGATGTATCAGCCACAATTTTATTTGTAAGGGAGAATTTACGCTGATCAACCAGTATCAAATCCATAATCCATCGTACCTTAGTATTTCATAATGCCTTGCTTGAGTGCCCAGGGATTCTTAGCTTTTCCTATCCTACCTAATAAGCTTTACTTTATTCAAATGTTGTAATCTTTGAATATAAAGCAGCAAAACAGCGGAGACAAGGATATGACACATAACGTGGATTGATAACTAAACATCTGGCTCATACAAGCGATGACTATTTATGTAAAGTTGCAGTTTATAGCTGGGAAATTGAAATGAAATTGATCCCCATTTTCGATTATTTGATACAGTTTTAACATATACAGTTACAGTACATTAGGGTTTGTACATATGTGCTCATAGTTATAGTACAATGTGTGCTCCAGTGCTTCTGCTTTCTGAAGTTAATGCAAATGTCTACAATAATGCTCTCATGTAATTTACTTTCTCAGATTCATTTCAGCTGCTCCATATGCATTAGATTTAGATATGTTTGAAATAGTATTGGCAAAAGGCAAGCTTCATGGCACTAGTAGAACCCATGTCTTCATTTAAAGGGAACCTATCACCACAAAATGCAGTGCAATCTGCAGGCAGCATGTTATAGGGCAGGAGAAGCTGAACAAATGTATAAGTAGTTTAATGCGCAAAGACTATGTAAAACTTTCTCTTTCCACCGTATGCTTAGTAGTCATGGCGGAGTGGCGGTGCCACTTAGTGAATGACAGCTAAGGGCGTGTTTGCACTTGCATTAGGGAATCCCGTTATAGGTTCTCTTATAACAGAGTTATAACGGAATTCGTAAGATGGAATGCCAAACGGAATCCTTTAAGAGGTATTCAATTTTGATCTGTCATAATAGAAGTCTATGGGCAAGTATAATGGATCCGTCTGCCTTCCGTTATGCAGGACGGAAAACAAAGTTCTGTTGACAGGTTTTTGATTTCCATCCTGCATAACAGAAACCAGAAACAATTGTCACTATATGGATTCTATAAAGGATCTCTAAATGAAATCTGAGAATTTCTTAACATTTGTCTATGGCTCAATTTGTCTGAAATACAAATCGACTCTAAGCGAATCGACAGTATTTTGGATGCCTTAAAACTCTCTCTCTCTTCTTTCTCTTTCTAATTCGTCCAAATTTAATGGCAAGAACTTTGGATTGTTATACGGTAACTCTGATTTTTATTTTTATTTTATTTTGGGTCAAACTTTGATTCTAAATAATCAGTTTTCTCCTCTCTAGAATAATTTTTTTTTAATCCTGGACAACCCTTTTAAATCCCTCTATACTGATGAAATTTAATGTTTTCTGGTGCCCAACTTTACCAGGGTAATATAGTGATTTACAAATTAAGCAAATTAAATACTGTCACCTTACTCAACTTTTATCAGAAATATCAAAGGCTGCGTTAGGCAATACTCTAGCAGCTTGCTCAGAATGATGTCCATTCTACTATGTGATTTGCACACTAGAAATACCAAGTACAGTATGTTTTATACACATGACTCTTTTCAACGTTTTGCCCCGGTCATTGACAAATAATGACCACACACAGCAGTAACATGGATGAATACCTATCTGTGCCACAACTGATCAAGTGTAACTACATAAATAGCGTACATAAAATTTACCAGACAAATTTGGAGATTAGATTTAGCAAAAACAACACAAGTCACCACGCATGCATTTGCTACATGAGTGATCATTTGCCAACATCTCAAGTACATCCAGATGTCTTGGCTTTGGCTCCACCAAAAATTTTCATTGTATTTAATAACTTACTCAGGAAGACAGAATTTATTCAGAGGGGAATTTCAGCTGATTTGTACTTTTCCAAACTTCATTGGAAACAAATATTCATGTACAAAAAATTTAAAATGCATTATTCCAGAGTTGTAGTTCAGTTAGGATTCACTGCTTAAGTGCTTATTAAATAGCTGATCCAGCATTGCCAAAAGTGACACCAGACTGTAATGATAGTGCCCAAAATCTTGGCAATCCAGACAGTTATTTTAATTATTATTTCATATTCATGAACCAGGACGTTCAGGATGAATAGAGCTAATTCTTACTAAGTTCATGATCAAAGAGAACTTCAACTTGTCAGATGATTGTTGCTGCCTTATCTGAGATCAGGATCTGATAGACATAGAGAGAAGCTGAACTCAGTGATACAAAGTTTATGTGATTTGGAGCAGGATTTCTGAGTATAAGCAGGTCCTACAGGACCTCCAGGAGAGACAGTGAGAGTCTTGATTACTCGGATTACACAAGATGATTTGACGGCCTTCTCTATAAACACACTGATACATGGAGAGCTGTCAATCATCCTGTGTGGGCAATATAATCAGGACTCTCACTGTGCCTCCTAGGAGTCCTGTCAGGGTTTACTGAGAAATTCTGGTCCAAATCAAAACTATATATCACAGAGCTCAGCTTCTCCCCATCTACCATAAGCTGCTCTCAGATAAGGCAGCAGAAGTCACCTGATAGGCTCACTTTTAGCTGACTATGCACATTACACCCAACTCCTATTACCATCCAGTTTAATAGGGGTAAATCAACGAATATAGAAGGAAAATAGTTTATGAAGTATTGGGCATGTGGGATTTTTTACTTTGTCTGGCAGTGACTTATACTCTTCTCATTGAAATAAATATGCATGCTTGGTCAAGAATGAAATTCTATGGAGGAGTTCAGGAGACCACGGAGCAGTAGGATGACCAAGCCATCTAAAGCATATGGATACATAATAAAAGATTGCAGGTTCTATAATACTTTCCCATTACCCACAAAATGCACTTTTTCATGTAATCAACATAAAGGGACAATTTAATATGACTAAAATGTTCACATAATAACTCTAAATGTAGGCTCTTTTTGTTGCAGTTTGATATGATGTACTCGCCTCACAAGGACCTAGATTGTGTTGCTACTTGCTAGTAAATATTACTTCATGCAATTTCTGTGTCAATTGAGCCATGTACAGTCTCTTGCCTGTATGACATGAATTTCAATAAGGACTTTCAGATCTCTCTTTCCATGTGGTTACCAATCCTTTGCAATAAAATGTGCACTATATGAAATTATAATACAGCAATATTGCAGCCTGGTCTTACATGTATAGGTATATTGACTTTATACTTCTAAGCCACAGAAATGAGATTTTTATTCAGCTGTGTTATCTGGTAGACAAAAGTGCATCCTAATGCCATGCTCTGGTTATATACATTTGTATAGATATCTATGTGAAGAGGAAGAGATTTTACAACATGAGGAGACAACATAGGATATGACAGAGAAGATACTACGAGTTGTCTCACATAATTTACAGGGTTTCTGTGAAGAATTAAATGAAGGTATGAAAGGTACATATATACTGTATATATTACCGTATATCTTTTTTTATTACTCATGAAATGTTAAAATTGAAGTCTATCCTGCTTGTTTTCCCATATAGATTAATGGGACACACATATGGTAGCACAATATACCATTTTTTTAGGGGGTGTTTGACAGTCACAGTTGCCTTACAGTGACAGTCATTGCTTCCCATAACATAACAGCTACAACTCCCCATACAATGATCAGCCAAAATTACATTGAACTGTAATCTTGTAGAGGGGTAATCATCTCAAAGAAGATGACCAGTATTACACGGGAGATCTGATCTGGATAAGGAGATGGTTTTCTCAGATAGGTGGTCCTTTGGAGGATCCCTTATACAGTGAATGCCACATGTGCTCAATATAGTAACTGATACAGTCCCCCATTCAGTGCCATATACAGTATACTGGCATGGTACTGTATGCCCAGAGTCAAAGAGACCATATGGTACTCAATAGAGAGTGGACATAGGGACAATGCCTGAAGTCCGTGACACAGAACAATCTGCAAATGATAGATATAATCTCAATATGATAACACTTTACAATCCACTGCATTTGTGAATTTATTACAATCATTGCCTAATCTTTATCCGGCTACTGTACTTGTTTTACATGAGATACCATACCATGAATAATGGGCTCATGTTTAAAACTCCATATGCCACAAATGGCACAGCTGTGACAGAAAAAAATGGGACATAAAATGTAAATAATATTTAACCCATATAATTGTGACCTTTCCAATCAATAATTGAAGGCTCAATTTCTTATTTTTATTCAAAGGTGTATGGCTAGATAATCCATGTCACTGTGACATATCTATCATTATTAATCATTATCCTATTACAGTGATTACATCCACCAGAAAAGGAGCCGGTAGATGACAGAACGTAAATGCCATATGTGAAATCTGTAGAAGATGCCATCAGATTCAAACAATAAGTTGAATACATGATTTCCCATCCCTATGTGTCTAACAAACCAAAGCAATAAAACATTTTTTAACTTATAAAAATGTCTTAAATCTTTCTTAGTCAGCTACCATCACTTCATGACATCCCCAGTAATTGCTTCAAAGGCCAAGTAAACATTTTGTAAAAATGCAGTAATACTTCATATACATTGCATTGTATTTGCTGTCCACAAAGACTATGTCACTGCACAACTAATAAGGTTTTACCTAAGATCAATAAAGTCATTAGAATGCTGTGCACTATCCAATACTGCACCAATTACACAGCAGCCACCTACACAATGAATTGATACATCAGCTCTAATAGTTCTCTTGTGCTCACAGTAGAAATTCTCTCCCTTTCGCATTCTGAAGAATAAAAAAAAAAATGTTTTTTTTTCCCACATAGTAAGTGGTTACACCAATTATTTCCAACATTATTGGTTACAAACTTCGAATTCCAAGTGGAACCCATCTAAGCCATCTATAAAGGCATACCAGAGAAAGTACAGTATGGTCTAATTCATGCTGTCCAATCTCCAACATTAAAACCCTGATGCTCTATATATTAGTATTATTAATATAGGAGGATATAAGGTTTTTATAAAAATGATGGTTTAATATCTCAATGGTTAGCATTGGTCTAATATGGTTCATGGATCAACACTGTGTCCATCTGTATAGTGTTTGTACTTTCTCCCCGTAAACATATTTTCCTGCAGTTTTTGACTAGCTTACAGCCTTTTGCTGATCCGAGCTTTACATTATCAGATCGCATCACTCCCAAAGGCAACAATAAAAGAGCTGTTACCATCTCTGACATTATGACATATTGAGAGTACTGTGTATGCCATAACTGTCTGATGATTTGGAATCCCAAATGTGTAACCCCCCCCCCCCTAACCCCTAGACACCTTTTGAGATAATGTTGGTAAAACTGATGTGTTGTTTTATACCAAGCCTGAGAAGGTGACACATGTCACAGGGCTTCAGAGTATAGAATACAAGTTAAGGTCTGCTCCAGGCATAATAAAGTAAAAGTGAATTGGTCCTTTCAGTTATTTAGAGTAGACCTCCACAGTTCCCCCTATAAAAGTGTCTGGGGGCCACACAGACTGGCATTAGGGGTCATAAGTGGTCTCCTGGCGGTAGGTTGTGCACCCCTCATGTAGGACAATGTGAGTCCCTCAAAATGAATTGCAATGTTGATAGAGATTATCGTTAAATTATTTTTAGATTTATTAATTTATTTTTACACAATAAAATACTACATAATATGGTTTAACTAAGACATTAACTCTGGTTGAAGATAACAAAGTCATCTAATATAGTGAACAGCCAATTGTATTAGTAGATGACATTTGAGTTTATTATCATAAATAAGTTGGATTTATAAAACATCTCACTATTGAAGTTCCTTAAAATATTCAAATTCATTAAATCATTGTACAAGTCTTTCTTATCAACAGACATGCATCCTGTGATGTGAGGTATGGGACATTGCAGAAAGATGGACTTTAACGAAAGATGGTGACTTAAAGAAAGTCAATCTATAGGACACATCTGTTTCATTATGCTGCTGGCTAAATGAACAGTGTTTCTATTCATGGCCACAGGCTTATGGTGCACGGCACAGCGACTGCTTTTCTATGAATGACGCCCATTGTAAGACATTTATAAGTCTCTACTTAACCAAACTGTTTTCCTCGTGGTAACTTTTTTGTTCAAATATTTGACGTCTTTTTATAATTTCTTGGGCATCCAAATATGTACATGAAATGAGATAGTCATGTTTTTATAAGTATGACATTTATGTGAGGAATTTCATCTCAAGGTATACTAATATATTGATACTTTATATGTCTCCTTTACTTTGATATTTACTGAGACATGTATAGATGCCCATAGTATGAGTTGTGCAATTCATTGAGAAACAACAGACTGTGCTTATCAATCTTCAGAAAGCAAAGTCGATCTACAGTAATATGGTTCAAGATAGCTGGATTTGGCTCTTCTAGTATAGACATCACACATTGGCTTGACACACATAATTTTAGGCACATTTATTATTCAGAATAACTTTTTCTGATATCCTCGACATATCTTGGTGTTAAACTAGAATATAGGAATGGCTGGACATTGTCTACCTTTAAGATATATTTATGAAGCTGAAATCCACAATTCCAGTGCAGATCTAACCAACTTTAAAGCTGAAGAGTAAAGTTTTTGATGGACAGAATTTTGTCACATTAGGGCTGATTTTTGGCTTGGAGACACAGTTCTGGAGCATTAGGACATATTTTTGGCTCAGGGAAATAAAATTTGGTGCATTGGGACACATTGTTGGCTCAGAAACTGAATTTTGGCAAATTGGGACACATTTTTGGCTCAGAAACAGAATTTTCAGCTTAAGCTAAACCAACAAATATTTGTTCCCAAAAATACAACAGATTTATCGTCGAGCATCAGTCATTATAATAAATTTGGTACATTTTCACACTGCTGACTATATTTACTCTGTCTACAAATTAGGATTAGTAAACGTGGCCCCAAATGTTCCAAAGTGATACATGCTACAGTATATGATAAATTTGTCATATCTTGCTAAAGACACTTTCCTTTGACTTAGTTTAGAAACTACTATCACTCTATATAGGTTATTAATTGATCACAGGGTAATTAAATAACCTGAATAAAATTTCCAGTCAAAATACATAAAACCCAGAGTTTAAAAATATATAATCCAACAGTCATACAATAAAAAAAAATCATGGACTAATGCACAACAATACTATTTACATGTAATAATTGCAGTAGCTAGACCACTAGGGAACAAAGAGAGCTTCACACTGGAGCCAAAGTACTATAATTGTACCAATCTCTTGTTACTCACGGTTTAGTCATCCATATTGGATACAGGTGGAGTCAAAATCCAATCAAAGCTCCTGGATAGAAGTGGGGTCAAGAGAACAATCAGATGCTCTTTTCGGAGAGATGATAGCCCTTATCTAACCCTTCCTACAAGGGATAATTGAGGGACAGGTTAGATAGGTCTCTCTTGTATTGTACTCTGGCCCCAGCTCAAAGTTCTTTTTGTTTCGTAGTGGTCTAACTACTGCAATTATTCAATATGAATAGTATTGTTGAGCATGAGGCCATTTCTTTTATCAGATGACTATTGGATAATATCTTTCTTTAAACTAAGGTTTTTGCACTAAAAAACTAGTGTATGGCAATCCGATGAGGGTGCCTGGGGCCCACTAGTAAAATTCATTCTGGGGGTCCAGTGTAAAACTACATGCAAATATCTGCTCACACAGAGACAGCAGCAAGATGCTATAAGATGATTATGGCTTTGACTTTTAGAGGTGAGGTCCCTGGGGAAACAAAATACTAGGTGGCTTGCCTCTGTGCCAAGAAGTCATCTCATCCACCAGAGATATATGTAATAATAAACTAGATGTTTTGTTTCTACCTGTTTTAATATGAACATAGGCTGGATGAGATGCTGCCTTTACATGTATGCTGCCTATCTATTTAGTGTATAGTGCAGTCATGGTAGTGTGCCATGTGAAACTTGGACATGAGATAGAGAACTAGGGACTCACTTTGCTAGGTGGCCCACTGGGGATTCATCTATTTCCCTGTGGGTCAGTCCAAGCCTGATGGCAATAATACAAATGACAGAATGGTGGCTCACTGGTTATCACTGGTTCCTTGCAGTGCTGAGCCCCTAAGTTCAAATCCAGCCAAGTACAACATCTCCATGTAGTTTGTACGTTCTCCCTGCGTTTGTGTGGGTTTCTTCTCATACTTCAGAGACATACTGATAGGAAATCTAGATTGTGAGTTCTACTGAGAACAGTCATTGATGACAATATCTGTAAAATGCTAAGGAATATGTCAGTGCTGTGTAAGTAAAATAAATTCTACTAACCTATAAAAAAGGCTCACAATGCTAGAAAGCTGATGTACTACTAACCTTAGTAGACCTGGGCCATTTTTGTTTAAATGGGAAAAGCTGAAAACAGTCAGATCTCCATTTGTCTCTCCAAGATCCATTACCAATGATAGAACCAAAATATTTCAAAGACAATTTCACAATGGCAGAAACTATTTGGTTCTGTAATCTATCCCATACATTGTTAATATGATGCATTCCTCTATACTATTCAATCAAGTCACTACTTGGGTCCACAGCACATTACCCTGATTACATGTATGAAATTCCATTCCCGGTTTCGCACTTCAATGCCATGCAAATAAAGCAGATCTGTCATTTGTGTATGAATATGTATTTATTTCTCTGGATTTTATCACTGTTTCATGAAATTCTACATTTGTTATGGGGAAACATTTAATTAAGCTCACAAGTGTCTTGTTCTTAGTGCATTGAACACTTTATTTCACAAAGCATGGCAGTGTGGTCTCAACTATTAGAGCAGAAAACTTCTGCTCATTTCATGTCAAGAATGTAGCATTGGGGTTAATCATGAAATGATCATGGGAATTAGACATCTAATTGATAGGATTGTGTTTCATTTACATACAAAAGTCGCTTCCTAATGAGATTTACTCTTGATCTGTGTAATGACAGCAAAAACAGTATGCTAATGTAAGCTATGCATCTTTCCCTGATGACACAACAATCTACCAGAACTCTTCCAGAGGTCACTATGACAATCTGCCTAGAAACATCTGTTACTTACTTTTCTTGAAGTAATATCATAAAATTGTAATGTTACTTGCATCCTGTCTATCAGAATTGTAACTTGAAGCTCATGGGCCCCAAAGACAAATCTACAGAATAATAATAACCCTGCCACCACCACCAGGGACTGCTAGCTGTACACTCCATTTAGCTAAGACACTGCTGTTAATAATGCTGACATATTTATACACTGTATTAAAGGGGTTGTCTGAGGTATTTTTTTGTCCTTTGTATGTTTCTAACTAGTCAAATACAACAGCTTTTCCATACACTTTCTGCTTCTAAAGCTGCTGGTTTCTCAGGTTTCAATAAGTATCACATGACCTGTGATATTAGCTTGCCTCCCTGCTAATCTTGTATTCGTGCACCAGCAGATTAGAGCCTGTAAACGAAATGTCACTGTGCTGCTGCATTTCCGAGTTTCCTGCTATCTGCTCTCTCCCTGGATTCTTTCAGAAAAAACATTAACCCCTTCAGCCAGAACACACTGAAGGCTTTACAACAGCAGCCACAGATGTAAAGAGACACAGGATCTTCCCTTGTCACCCTACAGACACAAAGTTGACACTGGAGCTGATCTGGAGGAGATGCAAATAACAAAGAAGGTAGGGGGAAGATCCTGTGTGTATCAGCAGTGTCATTGCACAGCTGGGACTTGTAGTCCTACACATACAACATGCTGCTGAGTATCCCAGCAGACATGTCACTCAGGGCAGCATTTGCAGAGCAGACCAGGGGGAGGGGCAAAGATTGTTATTACTGCAGGTAAACAAAGACCAGAAGAGAACCAGGGAAATGTGGAAATATAGATTTTTTTTTGCCTAAAACTTGCTTAACTTAGTTATATATTGCTGCCCATCAGATTTAAAGTACTATATTTTTTTTTCATAACTCGGACAACCCCTTTAAGCAGAATTAGCATTTTTCACATACTATAATCAAACTGCAATTGCACATGTGTAGATATCGATGCTGTAGGTCACATTGCGCATCATTTTTAAAGGGGTTCTCTGCTTTGGAAAATCCATTCAAATACCGTATAAGGCAAATCTAAATTAATAAGGATGTCTCTCATGCAGGGCTTCCTCTTTTATCCAGGGTGCAGAGTGATACAAAATGTCTTGCACTGTTGGACCAGGTATGTCCATGTAAAGTACATTAACATTGCTACTGCTACACCATCACACTTAAAGTCTGTAGTTTTATCTTACAGCAGGGGTGGACATTATCGGGGTGCTCTATATTTAACTATCTAACTAACTACAAGGGGTCCATACGCATTCCTGCTCAGATACACTCTGCTGTCAGTGTCTGCACTTGCCTGACATTATTACTGTTCCCTTTAAGCTGGCCATGCATCTTAAAGACTCCCCCATTAAGGGCAAGTCCGCTCTCTAAAATCTCCACTTACCAAATGGGCAATGTGGTGATGTAGCTCTCTGTGAAATCATATAGAGAACTGTGTAAAAGTCCTCACTATCCCCTTCTCACACTCATCTCTATAATTTTGGGAGGAAACGACTATGGGAGCAGTCTGTATGAGAGTTTGGGGGTATGAGGGCAGTCTAAGCAAGAAGGGTGACATGGGAAACAGTCTGAGGGCTTGTGTGAGTGTCAGTCTGAGGGGGGATGTCTGTCCAATCTAGTTTTAGCTTTTCTGCTACAGAGGCTACACTGGAAACTGGAGGGGTGAGTAAACCACTAGAACCAGAAATGCAAAATTAACCCCCTTTCTGTCCTTATCCACCAGGGATACTGATAGTACCCCTTCACATTCCCAAACCATCAGAGATGCAGACATTAATCCTTTCTCTGCTCTCAGCTACCAAGGATACCGAGATTAAGGCTACAGCTGTAATGGCTAGGATAGCAGAGCAGTAGTGATCCCATAGAATGGGATCGGCACACCAGTCATAAGAAATGCAGCAGTGTTGCAACTTGCAACTTACGCGGCAATCCCATTGCCGTTAATCTGTGATCCTGGCTATGACAACTGTCAGGCGAAGACCTCCACTGCCCCAGCCATGGATTTTACCATAAGTCCATTAACTACCCTTGATAGTTATGGCAAATTAATGAGGAATATATAACAATATATATTTGCTGCTGTTTCGGATCACCCAGTTTAAACTAGAGAGTGCCCAGGTCCCTAACTTTCCCACTCATTACCTTCAAACACTAGCATCACTGAGATTCTGTAGCATGAATAAGACAACTTGCTCAAGGTACTGCAACTACTGCATCATTTTGGGCTGCCATCAGATTTAACATGGTATCTGATTGTATTTTCTATTCGTAGAAGGCTGAAATTTTAGTGAAACTCCTAGATGGATAAACATGTATCAAAATTTAGTCATTTCTGACATCCATATAAGAACCTGCATGTTTCCTGAACTAGAACTCTCCCATGCATATAAGGTAAAAAGAAATTTGACAAGACAATAAAAGTAATAATACC
The DNA here is from genome assembly GCA_900303285.1 of Rhinella marina. Lineage (NCBI taxonomy): Eukaryota > Metazoa > Chordata > Amphibia > Anura > Bufonidae > Rhinella > Rhinella marina. The sequence continues at coordinate 166,795 of ONZH01019530.1, forward strand.
AAGACATCAGAACTAGCATTGAGCGAAGTGAAATTCAGTCCAGGAAAACTTTGATTCACAACTAATTCGATCTTGCGCTTCATGGTAATTAATCGTTTTTTTTCTTAAAATGGCAGCTGCACTTTACAAACTGAATGTAAGATGCCCGGGAACATGAAATCAGCCAAAATGCCATGTAGGCAGCCAATCCACCATCCCCTGTGATCCACAGCCTTATAAAACCCTCATCCCACACGGTCTCTTCCACTGTCCTGTGAGTTGAGCATAGGGAGAGATGTGGCAAGCGCTCATGCACTAGGGACAGTGTTGCTGAAAATGATTGATAGAAGAATATTGGAGAGGGAGAATGCAGGGAGACCTATTGTGAGTCAGTTTTATTTATTTATTCCTAGATTTACTTATTCCTACATCATCCGTAAACTACTAAGATATGTAATTCAATACCAATAAGATGGAAGCCTTTATTATTGCAGTACCAGCCATGCAGTCTGCACCCCTAAGGGGAATAGATCTTAATGATGACCATCCTCATCTTTTGCTGGCATTACTTCTTCCAAATCATCCTTCTTGGTATCCATGCCTTAAAAAAGTCAGCAAGATGGAGAGACCGGAGGATCTGGATGTTACTTATGACATATTCTCATCAACATTAGATGATGTGGAAAAGGAGGAAAAGCAGATGGCAGAAGGGTTCCCACCTGTAGGGCAGGAGAGCGCTGGGGTTGGAGAAGTGGGTATGCCAGAGCTGATTTATATTCTGTGTTTACTGTCAAATAACCTGCAGGAGATTGCAGGCAAGAACAGCAATAATATGCATATTGTCCACCCACCTAACCAGACAAACCCCATACCAGCAACAGCCCCTGTTGAAAGGTGCATTAAAGGTGCCGCGTGGCCACTAACAATGAAGGAGTATACTGTGCTTGGACGCAGGGTTCTTCACAGCAGCATGACCACAACCTGCCCGCAGCATGGCCGTTCTGTGTGGCCGTACCCTAATTCAGAGTGGCCTGGGTATACCTGATTCATAGCAATTTGTGACCAATTACTTCGTAACAAGTTGACGAATCAAATTTTTCAAAACTTCGCTCATCTCTAATCAGAATATTGAAACATAAAACAACAAAACATGCTGTAATAAAATAGCTAAGCTCGCAATCCAGTGTACCATCAGTATCATTATAAAGTAGCAGTCATTTAGGACAGGAAACCACAAGATAATAATCATTAGCAGTTGCTACAGTGGTATAATTGCTAAATTCTATTTTATACTCATATCCATGAAATACATTTCAAATGAGGATTATTTTCCCTCAATTGTTTCAGCTAACCAGAAAGTTCTTTGTCTACATAGGAGACAAACCTTTCTGGTACTGGAGACATACAGTAATTTAGCAGCATATGCCATGTGTTACACACAGTTTATAACCCCAGTATAATAATGAATATCTATATATATATCTATATCTATCTATATATATATATATATATATATAATTTATCTATTTATTTTTTGATAGTTTAAATATATTGAGGTCATAGCTTCTTCTGGAACTTAAACCTCAGATACTTACAAAGGGATTCTCAACTTGCAAAGCTACAGCTGTTGGTGGTGTGATAAGATTTGCATTTCAGTGTAAGCCGGGAGGGTTGTAGATACTAACAATGTAGCTGAGCTTCTCTATAAAGTATTCTGCTGTAATTTATACAGGGGTACGGCTTAGACCCCTAAGAGAATAAATCTGACCTATAATAAGCAACTTGTGAGTTGTTGATGGTTGCCTTCAGTGAGATTAGCAGGCACACATGCTGTGCTACTTACAAGTCTCTGGAAATAAATATGGCTGAAATACTGTAATAAAGCACTAGACATGCTCTATTTTCCTACTATACTCATATAACATGCAATCTTGAGCAAGTTTAATACAAGCATAGTACAGGCAAATCTTGACATTCATATAACAGACCAATGTCCCAGCCTGAACACAGGTCTACTAACCCGAATCTACCACAGCATAGATCCCTATGAGGCTGTAAGCTTGGATCGGTAGACGGACCAGGACACATTTTCAAATAAAGTTGATGTTACATTGTTCTAAGACATTGTCTAAAGGTGGCCATATACTCAGACATTCAGTAGAAGCCAGTCTTCTGTGAAGTCGAAGTTGGAATTGGTAAAAATGTATTGACTCGGTCTTCAAAATAAAAATATCAAATATTCTAAATGATTAATACTCACTTTAATTGGAATTAAGAAAATTGTAATCATTTTAATCATGTAAGGTCCCTAGCAGCTGTAGAGTCAGAGAGTTGGAGTATGGAAAATTAGGAGTTGGAGTTGAAGTCCGAGTCAGAAGTTTGCCTTACGGCTCCTTTACGTTGCACAATTTAGCAGACGATTGTTAACAAGCAAGTATTCCTTCCTGACAATCACTTGTTCATCAGTGGAGATGATGGCTTTATTTACATGCAGCGATTTCCTCCATGGTATGGCGAGGAGCAATCTCAAATGTCGTCGCTTGTCCCCATACAGAACCACTGTTTGACGGTAGCAGAATGCTGATTAGACAGCACAATCTGCTGCCGGCAAACTATGATTTTGGTGTCCACCCAAACAATCATATTACCCAATGAACTAGCATTTCACTCGTTTATTAGGTAATCGGTGGCACCTTTACCCCAGCAGATCATAAGGAGCAATTATCTGACCGATCCTTGGCCAGTGTAAAGGGGCCTTTACCGACTATACTGCCCTGCTTTATCCTTAGCTGTAGGGTCGGCGAGCATGCAAGCATTCTCAAAAGAGAGAATAAAATACATACAGGGCTATATAATAATATCCTTCGGTAATACACAGTCCTGATCAATAAACAGCGTCTAGGCTGCAGATCCCATTACCTTTCATGAAGATTCTAATGAAATTAATATATATGTACAAGACAAATAACAAGAACTGTCATTTATGAACATTATGGGGGAGATTTATCAACACTGGTGTAACCAATCAGGTTCCACCTTTCATTTTTAGAGCTCGTAAAAATGAAAAGTAAAGTAAGCGGAAAATGAAAGTAAAAGATCAATCAGATTGGTTGCTAGGGACAGCTAAGTCAGACTTCCTTATCACTAGTTTTTATAAAACTTCCCCTATGACTAATGCATAGTGCAAATAGGTACTTACCTGCAACAAAAAATCCCCTGCTACATAAATTAGATATGAAACTAATGTGTTACACTTTTTTTCACAATTATACAAGGAAGCTTCATAAAAAAATTATCCTACAGATCTCGCTTGCTCATCATGTAATAGGGTATCCTGGCAGGCAATGGGGTTTTATTGTATTCCTCTAAGGTTCCAGCAACCACCACTGATGGACTGCAGGATGGTTGTAACTATGGAAAAGAGCAGTGTATAATGTGATGGAAAAAGGAATCCAGCCAGCAAAGGAAGTAATATGGACAATCACAATACATTAGTAAGTAGCTTGTATTAAAGGATTTTTCCAGGCTTTTGATATTGATGACCTATCCTAAGGGCTCAATCAATATCAGATCACGGGGGTCAATCAATATCAGATTAGCACCCCCCTGATTAGCTGTAGGAAGAAAATCCATGTGCCAAGCCTACGTGCCATCTCCTGTCTCTCTTCCTGCTTGCTGGACATAGCAGCGGCGAGTAGGAACAGAGATAAGAGACGACACGTGCACATGGCGTGTCCTTCTCTTCATACAGCTGGTCGGCGAGGGTGCTGGGTGTCGGACCCCCTCCCATCTGATGTTGATGACCTATCCTAAAGATAGGTCATCAATATTAAAAGCCTGGATATCCCCTTTAACTTTCTATACAAGATAAAGACCATTTGCTGAAGAGAGACAACCCCTTTAATGTCACTCTGATGGAAAATAACCTATTTATTGTTAACAGATTAGAAAGCAAGCCATGGATTTACATTTACATACTTATCTCATTTTATCCATTTTATATTTGAAATTTTATCACAAGCCTTAAAACAGAGGTTCTCATTTTCTTTTCACTCAATGTACATGCTGCATATGATCGGCTTAGATAAAGAAATATCTGTTCTGTTACAGAAAGAGAAAAGGTAAAGGAGCGGAATATTTCAAAGGGATTTGTTCTATTGTCTGATAAAAGGTTATCATTTACTGTTTAAAACGCTTAAAGAAGATAGCTAACTTAAAATAACATAATAAAATCATTATTCAGTGAAAACATACTGTGATGTTAAACTGACATTAGACCTTACGACTCAAATTGGATTCATACACAAAACAACAATGTCGACATCAAGGGCATCATTCTCTCTACAAAGGTTCATACATATGGCCTGTTTACAGCTCTTCAAACACCAGTTTTATGGGGTCCTACTTCTTAGGGTACTAAATTATGGGGTACTACCTCTTGTACCTACTGTGTCTAAAAGTAAAAATTAGGGCAAGAGCAGGAAAGAGATAGCTATTTGTATATGAAAGACTGATTGTATTCAGAGTCCTATCACAACAGAAAATAAGAGATTTTGAACTTGGCTCTGGTGGTGTACACTGAATACTGATCAAGAAAGAGCGATCAGTAGACCACCATAGATCTCTCCATCGGTTACTGAGGACTGGACTCTAGATCACTAGAGACTGCTATACTAGTCACATAAAACTAGCCTTCATACCTCCAAGGACTGCTACAAACTGGCCTCTAGATCTCCACAGTATATTACACTAGTCAGTAGTCACATAAAACTGGGGTCTAGATCTCCAGGGACTGCTACAACATTCACATAAAACTGAGTTCTAGATCACTATGGACTGCTACATCAGTCACCACAGACTGGGCTCTAGATTACTAAGGACTGCTACATCAGTCACCATGGACTAGGCTCTAGATTACTAAAGACTGCTACATCAGTCACCATGGACTGGGCTCTAGGTTACTAAGGACTGTTGATCCCTAGATGCTGCTACAATAGTCATTGAATACTGAACTCTATTCAACTTACAGCCAGACACAGCCATTTTAACTAAATTGTCCCAAAACATGATAATCTGCTCCTGAAACGCCATAGATATGTCTCAACATTTACAACTGTGTCTCCAGGTAGTGGGAACATTGCGTGCCAGTGGATCACTAAAATCTTGCAAAACAAACTGAACAGTTGGCTGGGCACAACATGTACCACTTCATCACCAGAAAATTGGCACTCCGTAAGGAATTAACACTTGACCAGCAAAAAAACTGCCCTAGAGTACTAGAGTATTCAATATGAAAGACAACAGTAGCGCCACTGAGTATTTTCAATAGCAATGATGTTTATTCGCCTACATTGCTCCTATAAAGTTGGGATAATGGGGACAGTTTGATTCAGGAAACATCAGTCTCTGTTGGCAGCAATGGGTCATCCGGGACTTTACATGAAATGGAGCAGAGAAACTTGTGTACTGTAGAAACAATTCAGCATGGGAATTACAGCCAAAGTTAGTTTTCAACATACATAGCAAATAGTAAGGTGGATGATATTCAGAAAGCTTACAGAGCCACCATGGCAAGCACCGCAGTGTGCCACCGCTTACTTACACTGTAGAGAGAGTTCCAGGTTAAGAGTTAACATACTTTATAGTGATGGTATCATGGTAGTGTAATTCTACACCCTAAAGATGTCCTAAATTCCATGAGGGACATACCTGAGTTCAGATTTACACCAACCTGCTAGTCCAAAAGTAACATACCCTTAATAAATGCCTCAGACACAACCCCGTAAATCAAATGTCCAAACAGAAACCATGAGATCTAACTGCAAAGTCTGAGCTGATGAATATGATATCTATCTACGTCCGGTCACCCCATGTGACATTCATGGGAATATTCATCATCTTCCAAAATCAGAGTTGCATGATCACACTCTGTTTTGAAATAAAGCAGAACTGTCACATGCGTTTGAATTACAAGAACTTAAAGGGCCACATTTTATTTTTTTTTATCACACGCTAACAGTCTATATGGAAATATTTAATGTAATTGTTTTTATATGAAATGGGTGGAATATTTTAATATAATTTTTTTAAGTCGCTCCATGTATTCTACTTCCTGTCCTTGCTCTTTAACTTCCTCTTTGTTGACTTTTAGCACAGCAAACAACTTTGCTTATTTCTCACAGTCAGACCATCACTGCAATCAGAGAGAGCCCCCTTGTAGTATTTCAATTCAACAGAGTAGTCATGCTGTTGCCCTATGCTATTAGCAGATAACCTTTTCCCCTCACAGCAGCAGTAAACTGACAATGGATTTCCTATCTAGTATGGGAGGTCTTATGATTTATGCTGTCTGCTAAGGATAATTTTGTATTTAAATTTCAATGGCATAGTCCTGCCCAGCTGAAAAAGAAAAACATACAGAAATTCTAAAACAAATGTTTTCTATCATCATTGAATTAGAAAATACCCCTGAAGTGTCTGTTTGAATTGAAGATTTGAGTGTGTATAGCATTCTGTATGTTCACATTTATTTAGCAACAAGCTTCAGATATAATACTGCAGACATTTTATTATTTATACCTGCCAGCACTCAACATTCGGACACAGCGAGTATCACTTGGCCATAAAATGTGTAAAATTGGCCTTGTCTTGAAAGGGTTAAGTAGAAGAGGCAAGTGGTGTGCAGTATAATGGCACAATGACTGTTACTAGGAACACTAGCTTGCGCTAGAGAAACTGAGGCTAACATTTTGGTTGGTACTTCTATAGGAACACTGTGAGGCCAAAGGTTTCAAGATCTAAATGTCTCATTGGTTTGACTGATGGGGGCCTAGAAGACAATTTTGAGAAGTCCTGGATTGCCGTATATCAATATGCATATATATATATATATATATATATATATATATATATATCATGGAAAGTATGGCAAAAGACTGTGTTACATTGTCCATGGATGTCCGTGCCAAGTCTAGAGCAACAGACTTTCATTATAGCAAATTAGGAACTGCCAAACTGCAACTTGGTATTGCCAATTTACATGACAGTTGAGTGTGTCATCTGACGTATACACCCTAGCTACACATAATCAGCACTGTACAGCATCTTCAACTGTAATATTACATATCTGGTTGTGTTCTAGAAGATACAAAAAAAAAAAACTCCTAATCTGTAGACTCCATTATGGAGATGCCCCAAGAATTAACATGAACCTGTCACCAGTTTTATGTTGCCCTATCTCAGAACATCATAAACTGGTGATGGAGACCCTGAGCAAAGTGCTGGATCACTAAGTTGAATCATCCAATCATCATTTTGTTAAAATCAGTATGGGGCAGCTCTGTACGTGAGTCAAGCCAAATATTAATGAGCTCCAAGCTTTTCCTACCCCCATCTCCCTACCATCACTTACTAACAGCTCTCTTCCTATGGCAGTCACCGGGGAGTGAGGAGAGCCAGAAGGTCATGAATATGAGAGCTCCTGATCTCATGAACTATACTGAGTGGACTCCAGTGCTCGGCATGAGCTGGAGCTGCTCAATTATGAATTTAGCAAAACTGAGTCAATTTAAGAAAATGACCCAAAGTTTTGCTCATGGTATCTGTCACTAGTTTATACTGCCCTCAGATAGTGCAGCCTAAAACTGGCGACTCCTTCCCTTTAAAGTTATCATCAATCCCCAGGTTAAGTGATCAGTGATGGTCCAAAAGCTTTAATCCCCACCCGTCATGAAAACAGGGTTCCTGTGTTCTTCCATATGAACACTCATAGGAACATTCTTTCGACCAATCATTTGCCCATGTAAAGGGTATTTACACGCTATAAAACTTTGCTATTAGTGTGTTACTATTATATCAGACCAGTTTAGTACTTCAGTGCTGTATCCTTTATAAAAATGCTTTCACTATAAACAAATGTTAAGTTATAAAATACTAGTAATTCAGGGTAGGGCGAAAAACATTTACTTTCTAAATAATCCTGGCTTTCCTGGGCTTGCACTCGTGATATTTTCCCCCTATCTGCATCAAACGTACAAAATTATCTCCAAAAGCATTAAGCTTAAGCATTCCCCAAAGAAAAGAAATTGTATTTCAGTATCTGCCCATTGCGGTGACTACAGGTAAGCTATATATAGTTTATTATATTGATTTATATTTTGTACCTTCTATGTAGTCAGCAAAGAATAAAGAGACATATCCAGTGACCACCAGCCAACAGAAATGCGAGTTCAAAGCGCTGCAAATTAAAGGAATCATGACTAAGGTAAAATTCACAATGTCACCATCAAAACACAAGCTTTGGAACTCCGTATTTAGTTACTATTTGAAAGTCAGACCTGAGGGTTGTTACTTAAATTCTGCAGAACGGGGACTTTGTGGGTTAAAATGAATAGAATCTAGGTATAATGCAGAACTTGTGATGTACACATTTCACTGTGACCTAATTTACTGTGTTCTGAGCCAACTTTTATTATAATTTCCCACATGGCTTAAGTAATTGATGTTAGAAAAGTCACTTCTGCAGAAATGATTTCAAGGATTTTTACATATACATGGGTTTTTAGGGATATGTCCTATTCTTTTGCCATATATGAATTCAGCAATCAACTCAGTATTTACCCAGCACTGGTCAACAGAGCAAGTAGTCACAATCCACCAAATTAGTTGGAATTACCCTTTTCACCATACCTGAACCCAATAAGGACAAAACACGGACAAGCAATTTGAAGGTTGCCAGGTCAGTGTAGTTGGTTTATCATGACTACATCACCAGGAAATGTAAGCATCTTGGGGCTCATTTATTAAGAGCAGCGTTTTAGACGCTGGTTTTAATAAAGTCCTGCACTGGAGGTGAATCCGTCGGAATTATGAAGAGGCACCGGCCTCTACATAACTTCAGCGGATCCACCGCCGCTTCTAAATGTAAGAGAGTTTCCGAGCTGTCTTACATTTAGACCTTTTTCTATGCCTAAAACAGGCATAGAAAATGGTAAATGAGGCGGGCCTCCCAGCCTGCCTCCTTCCATGCCACGCCCACGTTTTAAATATGCGTGAGTGGGGAGAAGCCACAGATTGCAGTGCAAAGGACCTTTGTGCGGCAATCTGTGCCATAAATATGCCTAATTTAGACGTATTTCTGTTTAATGAATGCCCCCCATTCCCCAGTACTGTATGTACTGGGTGTTCAGTACTAGAGATGAGAACACCCGAACTTTGCGAGTGAGGGTATCCGGACCCGAACCCGGACTTTTTCACTAGTGTTTGGGTGATTTTATTATTTTCCGTTATAACATGGTTATAACGGAAAATAACAGCATTCTTAAGACAGAATGCTGAATAAAATGCCCATTCATGGATTAAAAATGATTTAAAAAAACTCACCTCATCCACTTGATCATGCAGCCAGTATCCTCTTCTTTCTTCAGGACCTGCAAAAGGACCTGCGATGATGTCACCACGCTCACCACGTTGTTAAGCGCAGTGACGTCTTCGCAGGTCCTGCAGAAAGAAGAAAGAAGAGGATACCGGCTGCACGATCAAGTGGATGAGTTGAGTTTTTTAAATTATTTTTAATCCCTGAATGGCTATTTTATTTAGCATTCTGTCTTAAGAATGCCATTATTTTCCATTATAACCATTTTATAACGGAAAATAATAAAGTGAAATTTGGGTCCCCATTGACTTTAATGGGGGCCCATGTTTGGGATGAAGTTCGGGTGATGTCTCACTTCCATGGGTTCGCCCATCCCTATTCAGTACCTTTGCAAACTAAAAATCAATTAAATGAAATCCCTTCTGTATGTCCTATATTTGTGTGTGTACATATATTACAGTTAGTTTCAACAAGTGGGCTACCATGGGTTTTTACCTATAATGCACTGTGTTGTGGATCTTGCTGAGAAAGCTGACCCCTTTTCATGAATCTGAAAATGACATGTGAATGAGGACCTTATTTCTGGAGTTACTTTCATTTGTTCCATCATACATTTACATGGCAAGACTGTAAAAGTGCGATGCAACCTGACTCCAGCCTCACAGTCCAAAGCCATGAATCGACCTTCAGTACACTGAGAAAGTCTTAAAGGGAGAAACAAGTGTCTGTTGATCATTCACGAGCTTTTCATTTCCAGGCCAAGTTTGAACAGTTTAAAAACAGCATTAGAAAATGCTGAATACAGAAGTAAACACTCGTGACAAGTACAACGATGTCCAGAATCAGAGACGGTATAAAGAAAGAAATACTAGTGTCTGCCGATGTATCTACATACTTTCCTGTCTGTCTATCTATCTATCTATCTATCTATCTATCTATCTATCTGTATATCTACGTATCCATCCAGTTTTATATTTTGTGTGACATTTCACCCAAAATAAACAAATACTTACTTCAGTTTGAAATGTATCTTATTAAATGTTTTCTGCCAAGATCATCGAATACACATAAGTTCAACAAATTTCTGTAAGAAGTCTAAAAATAAATATTAAATGGGTTGTCCAGCATTAAAATAATTTATGGACTAGTATATTTGGAGTTCAACATACTTACCTGCTCCCTGCCACTGGGTTCTGGCATCGGTTCATTGCTCTCTGGTTCCTGGTTTCTCAACTTAAGAAGTAGATGGGTCTCAGTTGTACCAGTGACGGCAGTGGCACGCTTGACCTCTATCCACTCCGGTAGCTGGGACTTGAGTATGGTGAACCGAAGGATAGTGTGTTTCTCTCTATGGGTTCGGCAGGGAAGGGGAGACTGTGCAATTCTTAAGCTGATCATACAATTTAGATGTATGATACCAATTTCAACCAGATCGGCTGGCCATCTAATGGGGCCCCACTTATTCTTTCCCAATGGCAAGAGAGAGAAGGATACAGCTGCTTTTCTTTGTCTCTCCGGAGATAAGCTGATCCTAGAGGTGTCTCACAACAGCTTAATGTGAGCTGTGCATGCATACATATGTGTGTTCGGCCAATGTATGTGTAACAGTATGTAAAATGGATGCTTAGCCTTAGGCTTAGTATCATTTGGCTTAGTTCAAAATTAATCAATTTTTGTACCTTCAAACAAACTGCTAAAAGGGGTTGTCCAGGATTTTGATATTGATGGCTTGCCCCAGGATAGGCTATCAACATCAGATGGGTGGGGTCCAACACCAAGCACCCCAATCACCTGTTACCTTGTAGCTTCAGTCCTCGAAGTCAGCAGTGCAAATACACAGCTCCGTCCATTTGCGTATTGGCGGAGCTGATAAATGCTGCGCTGCTTCCATTAAGATGAGGGAAAGGCCATCTGTATTGATGGAAAGTGGTCATTACATCCGGCACCCCCGACAGCTGGAACCTGGGACCGATCCCCCATTCACCTTGGCACGCCATTAAAGGGAGTCTGTCACCTCCATAGCCCCTATAAAGCATTTACATAGGCCCATAGCACAAATAATGACAAATGTAACTGTACCTGGGGCGCTTTCCTCTGACTTGTAGAAGCTGTAAAAACGTACTTTAATCCATATGTAAATTAGCTGTTGGAAGTGCCAGGAAGCGGAACTCCCCGCCCCTGTCACTGCCTCCGCCCGCCCTCCTCTTCACTTGCGTCCTCCGTCTGTTCCAGACTCTCCCCGAGCCGGCGCATGCGCAGTGGCTACGCCGATGCCGTGCCCACAATGGGCAATGCAGTGAGCATGCGCCGGCTCAGCAAGAGCCTAGAACAGATGGAGGACGCAAGTGAAGAGGAGGGCGGGCGGAGGCAGTGACAGGGGCGGGGAGAGTGTTTAAAAAAGCAGATGAGCCCGGGCTCCGCGGCGGTGAGCTCCGCCTCCGGGCACTTCCAACAGCTAATTTACATATGGATTAAAGTACGTTTTTACAGCTTCTACAAGTCAGAGGAAAGCGCCCCAGGTACAGTTACATTTGTCATTATTTGTGCTATGGGGCTATGTAAATGCTTTATAGGGGCTATGGAGGTGACAGACTCCCCTAAGGCCATCAGTATCAAAATCTTGGAAACCCATTTAAAGTAAGAAAACAGAATCTACTTCAGACTGTAGAAAACTAAATCTGAGGTAAAGGAATTACCTTTGTCACATAAACCCATTTTACCATGCCTTGAACAAACAGCGATGTTCAGCTCCACAAATGTACACTGTATCATGTCTTCCTAATAGTTACCTCCAGAAATAACGTCAAACTGTAGATAATGGATGTATAGAATAATGCAATAAAGCCGTGATGGCTAACCTCCGGCACTCCAGCTGTAGTAAAACTACAACTCCCAAGATGCACACTTGCTTGGCTATTCCGAGAACTCCACAGAAAAGAATGGAGCATGCTGGGAGTCATAGTTTCACCACAGCTGGCCTGTGAGAGTATACAATATATGCAATAGAGCATATGTAGGAATCTGGTAGCAGTGCATAGTAACTTATATTGCAGAGAACTGTAGTACAGAATGATTTGCTCATCCTAATAAAGGCTTTTACATATGGTAAGGGCATCACACTGAGGTAAGATGTATGGTGAATGGAAGTAGAGCAGCTTAAAGGAACTTAGTGACATCATACTGATGTAATGTTACCGTATTTCAGGATAACTATGGGTGTGACATAACATGACATTACAGAATATGGAGGTCATTTATCAAACTGGTGTAAAGTAGAACTGGTTTAGTCGTCCACAGCAACCAATCAGATTCCAGATTTCATTTTCAAAAGGAGCTGTGAAAAATGAAAGGTAGAATCTGATTGGTTGCTATGGGTAACTAAGCCAGTTCTACTTTACACCAGTTTGATAAAGGACCCTGTATATTTTTAGCTAGCCTATGAGATTTGTATTGTATTATATAATTTACATCTGATTTTATATATCACATTTACCATTTATACATAATTTAAAACTACCCTACAGGGGTCCAGGACGCTGAGACTTAGTGTACCGATTAGCAGGCCCTGCCTGGTTTTGTCAGGGACTGAGGTAGTTAAAACTGAATTTCTTACATGCGGCATCTGATGTTTAATGAGTCAGATTTGGCTTTCTTTGACCCTGCAGATACATTATTTTCTTCCAAAATTGTCATGGTCACATTTTTAACTCCATGTTAATGGCAGACAGAAAGACTGGTAAAGCAGCTCTTTAGTATGAGACTCTGCATACTGCTCCCCGAGATATCTACTTCCTCAGTGCATACGAATGAGAGGCTTGGCGTAACAGCAGTCAGAATGCAAAATATATCAAAAAAAGAATCATGACACTGTTGAAAGTCCATCCAAAGAAAGATCTTTTTATACCTGTCACATCATCCGTGGTTTGAAATCTCATACAACATAGATAGGATGGTCAGTGCAATCCATCTATGCCTATCGAAATGTCACCACAAGCAATTCTATTTACCCATCATGCCTCTGATAATAGTCATTTTTATCTGCGGCATGTTCAATGATAATTTCTTTTCTTCTACTCGTGAACTATTCTCACACAGAAATTAGTGAATCAATAACATAGAGCAGGAATGTTCAACCTGCAGCCCTCCAGAAACTGCAAAACTACAACTCCCAGTATGCCCTAATAGTTGTAGGCTGTCCAGGAATACTGGTAGTTTTCCAACTGCTGGAGGGCCACAGGTTGGGCATCCCTGTGGTAGAGTAGTTGGCTTAGGCTACATTCACATCTGTGGTTGGGTGTTCCTGACGGCTGTTTCAGCAGAAGTTTTTGTCCAACTTATTCTCAACATATTTGCCAGGCAACGGCCAGATCTTTTCCGGACCCCATTATAGTCTGCCACAGATGTGAAACTAGCCTTACCGGGAAACTGGTCCTAGTGTTTATGAATGCTCGAAATAGGGAAATTAGACTTTGAGTGCTATTGGAGACATGGACTGATGTGACAACCTCTGTACAGACATGTAGAATATATTAGTGCTATATAAACCAAATTAAAAAAAATCTATATTATATCTGTTCCTATCTATCTATCTATCTATCTATCTATCTATCTATCTATCTATCTATCTATCTACCAGTATCACACACCATAATATGGATAACATGGATAAAATATAATATAATGCTTTATTAGACCACATTAAAATCAGACAGACAAACATAGTATCAAATAAAAGTTAGCAATCACTTACAATCACCCTGGAGGAAATATGAAACATACGTTGGGGTGGAGCTGCATAGTGGTCTGTATTCACTTTTTAAATTTCACTCTTGTTTTGTGCCTTTATTTATTATGGATATGGGATTCATACATTTTGCACATTGTCAGCATTGTCCTATCTAACTGTGTCACTTGTGTAGATTGGGTTCTTGTATGATCATTTATCCTGTAGTACCTTTATTTGGCACTTAGTGATGATAATATAGTTCCTTCTTGTAAGTGATTGCCACCTTTTATTTCATACTGTGTTTGACTAATTTTGATGTGATGTAATAAAGCATTATTTTATGTTTTATTACCATATCGTGGTGTGTGTTATTGTTAGGTGAAGTTTGGTATTTTTCATGCACCAACGTTTTTGCCCATTTTTCTGTACTGTAATCAAAGACAATTTTTTTTCGAGTAGCACAGTACACTATTCATCTTCCACTTCAGACAGGAATAGCCTAAACTGTTTTTGAGAAAAAGCCCTATGATTTGATAGATGTGCATAGATTGTACTCATAAATACTGCACTGACTATTTTGAATGGTTGCCCTTTACCATCATCCCGCAGTAGAAACCCTGCACTACTTAATATAAGGCTCCTGGGACTTTAGCCAAAAACTGAAAAGCACAGCTGAAGGGTAACACCATGCTATGGGGTCTCCTTTGAATATAATACAGTAGCCAATCTCCTATTCTAAATATAGAATGCCCCCCACCCCCACCCCCATCAAAAAAGTGAAACCTGAGACCCCATGCATTATCCTTTCCTGAACCTACACAGTCATCATATACATGGGATGTACATACAGGGACAGGGAGTAACAAGCTGTATCGGTATCTCAAACGTTCTCAGGCCTTTAAGGCACATTAGAACATAAAGTTCCACAAGTAAATGTCTGAGAAGCAAAATTTACAGCAGGGTGAAACTGAAAATCTTCTACTCTAAAGGACAAGACATAAAAGTAATCATAATGAACCATTATGTTAAATGTTTAGACATCTGCTTTGAACATTAAAGGAAATGTTCCCCTGGCTGTACAGTGTATTACTATAAGTTTTATCCGTTGCACCCTTTGATGACCTTGTACATGTATATTGTACAGTTGATGCCTCATATATAATTGTTAATCAGAAACGTCATCCCATCAGTGTCCAAGCAAAATTAATTTAAAGGCCATTTATAAAGCATGTAAAACAGACTAAGCCCCAAATAGAAGCATATAAGTAAAAATCCTATATCAATAATGTTACACAGAACAGAATAATTCAGTTCAGTCAACATCATGTAACAACTGTCAATCTTAAAGGGTTTCTGTCACCAGGATTTTCGTTATGAATCAGGCTGACATTAGAGATGTGCTGATGTCACCTGATTCCAACTATATATTTCCTTTATTCACTGGTGCCCCCATTTTTATATAAAATGAACTTTTATTTTATGCTAATAAGCCTCTAGGAGCAGGGGGAGCATTACCCCTGCTCCTAGAGGCTCTGTTTGTCCACCTTTAGAAACGCCCACTTGATCTTGATTGACAGGGCCAGGCAGCTTCCTTCTTCTCCTCCTGCCAGCCCTGTCCTCGGTCTACATTGCGCGCCTGAGCCGTGCCTTTCAGTATTTGGCGCAGGCACAGTGAGTGAATGATGCTGCCAGGCTCCCGGCTTCCTCACTGCGCCTGCGCTGTGCTCGACTCTGATGTATTCGGTGCAGGCGCAGTGAGGAAGCCGGGAGCCTGGCAGCCTGCTGCACGCACTGCGCCTGCACAGAATAAAGGACATCACGGCGCAGGTGTGGGAATTAGATCGTGGACAGGACCAGCAGGAGAAGAAGAAAGCTGCCTGGCCCTTTCAATCAAGATCAAGTGGGCATTTCTAAAGGTGGGCAAACGGAGCCTCTAGGAGCAGAGGTAACGCCCCCCCTGCTCCTAGAGGCTTATTAGCATAAAATAAAAGTTCATTTTATATAAAAACAGGGGAACCGGTGAATAAAGGAAATATATAGTTCGAATCAGGTGACATTAGCACATCTCTAATGTCAGCCTGATTCATAACGAAAATCCTGGTGACAGAAACCCTTTAAAGATAATACAAGACAATAATATACATTTATAAAAAAAAATAATCACAAGCAAACTTTATTGAGAACCATAATATCGGCATTCGGCAACCATCTTAGGGCTGTTTGTGGTCCCCCATTACAGCAGCAGGTTATAAGTTCCCAGCAGAAGTGCAATACACCTGTTGACTTGGTTGCTCCAACTGTGATAGTGCCTTACATCAGGCCCAAACAATCTTCCATGAACCCACAAACGGTTGTCCTAAAATCACACAATCCACAGGATGGGTAAAAAGTGTCTGTTCGGTGGGGGTCTGCCTGGTGGAACCCCTTACCTTGATCATGAGAAAGTAGACTCCAAGTCCACCGTCTGAATGAAGAGGTGGTCATGAAAGCACATTGCTACTTCATTCTGGAAATAGCTGAGTGCAGCTATATCTTCGGCAGTCCCTTGGATACTCAGGATAGGTCATCAGTATCTGGTCGGCGGGGGTCTGACACCTAGGACCCCCACCAATCAGCTGTTTAAGAAGGCAGCAGAGCTCCCTTAAGTGCAGTGGCCTTCTCCGTGATCACCAAACACAGTGCCGTACATTGTATAGCGGCTGTGCTTGGAATCACGCTTAGAGGAAAGCTGCGCCAAAGGCCACGTGACTGATGAATGTGTCATCACTGGCCTAGGAAAAGCTGGAGAAGGCCACAACACTGAGATGAGCATTGGTGCCTTCTCAAATAGATGATTGGCATGAGTCCCGGGTGTCTGACCCCAACCGATCAGATACTGATGACCCATCCTGAGAATAGGTCTTCAGTTATAATTTCTCGGAAAACCCCTTTAGCTTACATTAATATAATGCAGCAGAAACTGATGTCTCAGAATACTGTAGATGAAGCAGCCATGTCAGGCAGCTACTGTACTAGCAGAAGTCAGAATATGACTTTGGATGGGAAAGTAGAAGAAGACACAGTAATAAGCAAAGTACCATACAATGTTCAAATTGAAACTGACTGGAACTAATAACTTTACAAAGTAACTAACTGCATTTGAATGACTATTTAGAGGAACCTATGAAAAATTCAAACCTAGTGATAGTCATGACATGGCACAAGGCAAGGATGCCCATAAAGTGCCTGTCTTATTGCAGCTGAAATGACTTGAGTTGAGGCCAATGCTGGATTCTGACAAAATGCTAGTAAAGCCCAGAAGTTATAGTCATCAGAATCCTATCTCATTGTTGAACGCATGTAGACAAATATTTTCCTTCTTGAAATCCCTAGGCATATAAAAAGGTCACACGTTATAATATCTGTGAAAGAAGTCTACATGATCCATAGAATGATCCATAGAAATTTATTACACTGTCCAAAATGGCCACCAGAGTTCTTTTGTGTTTAAGTCTATATAGAGTCCAGGTTAAAGAGGATCTGTCAGTTCTCCATTAAAGTATTTTATCAAATACTTGTATTAAAATTAAAAATAACAATTTGATTTTTTTTCATTTTGCCATTCATCTGTTATTCCACCTAGAAATATATTTCTTGTTTTCTTTATTTAATAAAACTGACATGTCAGCAGAAGTGAGAGGGGTTACTGGAAGGTCAGAAGACCACAGACACTCACAATCTATAGTCATCTAAAAGGGGTTTTCCAAGGCGTTTATACTGATAGTGACCCCAAATTTAACATAAATGTACAGTAGCATATACTGTAGAAAGAAGATGACTACACATAGGTAATATACTATGTAGATGTATTGTAACCTGATTTACAAATAC
Source organism: Rhinella marina (assembly GCA_900303285.1). Classification (NCBI taxonomy): domain Eukaryota; kingdom Metazoa; phylum Chordata; class Amphibia; order Anura; family Bufonidae; genus Rhinella; species Rhinella marina. The sequence continues at coordinate 184,743 of ONZH01019530.1, forward strand.
TTGTGCAGTTTTGTTTTGGGGAAATTAACCCTAAAAATGGGTTTCCAACACTCTTATACTGATGACCTATCCTCAGAATAGGTCGTCGTCAGTATCTGATCGGTAGGGGTAAACTGTTTGAGAAGACACCGGCGCTGACACTAGTGCCACAGCCTTCTCTCAGTTTTTGCTAGGCCAGTGATGACGCGTTCATCGGTCATGTGGTCTAGGAGCAGCTCAGCCCCATTGAAGTGAATGGGGCTGAGCTGCGATACCAGGCACAGCCGCTATACAATGTATGGCACTGTCCTTGGTGTGCATGGAGAAGGCCGTGTCACTCACAGGGGTGCTGGTGCCTTCTCAAACAGCTGATCGGCGGGGGTCCCAGGTGTCATTAGGGGTTAATTCTCCCAAATCAAACCTGCACATGTACAGTATTTGTAAACCAGGTTACAATAAATCTACATAGTACAGTATATTACATGTTACTGTACATTTATGTTAAACTAGGGTCACTACCAAAACCTGTAAACCTGCTACCAACATTTATAAGAAAGCAAGAGGCTGGTCAGTAAGTGTTCCACAGGGAGATTCTGTATAGATGAAAGCTAGTGATCAAGGGGTGAGAACAGCTTATATTTAAAGCAAACCATCCAAGTGATTAAGGGGATAGAGAGACGTTGGTATAGAATATCCATTGAGGTCAGTTTCTGAATATGTCCAGCTGTGTGGTTTCCAGGTCACGACAACTGAAAGATGCCATCTTGTTCTCTTTAGTGCACATACGTTTGTGACTACAGTATCTATCTATTTATCTATCTATCTATCTATCTATCTATCTATCTATCTATCTATCTATGATCTATCTATCTATCTATCTATCTATCTATGATCTATCTATCTATCTATCTATCTATCTATCTATCTATGATCTATCTATCTATCTATCTATCTATCTATCTATCTATCTATCTATCTATATCTATCTATCTATCTATCTATCTATCTATCTATGATCTATCTATCTATCTTATCTATCTATCTATCTATCTATCTATCTATCTATCTATGATCTATCTATCTATGATCTATCTATAATCTATCTATCTATGATCTATCTATCTATCTATCTATCTATCTATCTATCTATGATCTATCTATCTATGATCTATCTATCTATCTATCTATCTATCTATGAAATATATGTCTATCATCTACTATCATCAAATTCTTTCTTTCTTTCTTTCTTTCTTTCTTTCTTTCTTTCTTTCTTTCTTTCTTTCTTTCTTTCTTTCTTTCTTTCTTTCTTTCTTTCTTTCTTTCTTTCTTTCTTCATCTAAATATCTATCCACATGCAAATTCTAGAATTTATTGATTTGCATATAAAAAAAATGAAGACTCAATCTGAATAATCTCCCCCTCCCCCTTGACAGATATAACTAGAGTAATTACCGGCTCGTTCAGTAAATTACTGACATCAGGACTCCTATAATAATACCTTTATCAGTAATGTATAATGACAGATATGCCCCTACTCACTCTGCTACCTTCTGTGTCATATTAATCGCCTACCAAGAACATGTCAACACAAAACATACAGCCTTCATATGTAGCACTGCCTCTGAGACCCTGCTACCTTGGGGGCAATATATAATATTAAAATGATCTCATAAACTAGACAGAGGAATTTAGAAATGATTCCCGGATTACTATCTAACTATAAGAGAATAACAGTATACTGGGATCCTTGAGCAGTACCTAAAACAGACTCAGTTTTATGCATTTGAAAAGTAGTCAATATAGACCGAGGCCATGATCCTTTTGGGTGGTCCTGGAGTTTAATGGCTTATAATTGGGCCAGTAAGCGCACACAACCAGCTTTTATTATATCTAATAAATGCAGCCCGGACATGGCCTTCGTTTTCAAATGCACACTCTACAGATTTTGTCGGTCATCCTGTCATTTTGCACAGCACCCATAAATCACGAGTAATAAACGAATAAACCACCAATATACCAGTTGTCGTTCAGCGTAATTCCTTCAAAAGATGCAGCTACTTTTCCATTACTGAGCAAGCGAAGCAATAAATCGTGAAGGCAAACTATAACACAGCAAGTATTGCATGGTGATGACCTCCATTTACAAAGCCTATAGGTGAAAGCTCAACCTTGGAATAACATGCAAATGGTAATTGACGAAGAGGAAAGGAAAGGATGACCTGAACAACATTGTAATTATAGATATAATGGGCAGCACCTCGACAATCCAACACAGTGAAGACTTTCTTCTTTCTTTAAAAACGGTCATGGGCTGAAATGTGTCACTCATGGGCTGAATAAAGTCCTCACTTTTTGGATTTTTGGAGTGTTGCCAATTTTTGCTTTTACTTTACATAAGAACGTTTCATATATTACCCTCGGGATTTGCACAAATATATTTACCTATAATATCTATAATCTGTTTAATACAGAATACGCAGTAGATGTAGCAAAGCTGAGTTTGTCAGATGTATGTGTTGTCCATAGTTTTACATAGGACTGCAGCTAACTGCAGTCAGCTGGCTTGTGGAGTTATCATGAGTAATCAATCACAGTGCAGGGAAGAACCAGTTAAATGACAAATTCAGCCCTACAGTGCACAAACTATACACACACATACTATATATATATATATATATATATATATATATATATATACCGTAATACTGGGGTGTCGTATTTCACTTTGCAGATAATACACGACTAGAATGGGTGTTCACCCTTAAAACAGAAGGCAATGTTTACTCACTTTCAATGAATCAAAGCAGGCAATTACTCGTCCATTTTCAACTTGGCAGCTTTTTGATGGGTGTGCAAATTTACATTCTGTGTCTGGCCGTGAACAAGTCCCTCTCTGGAACTCCCGACACACTTCCAACGTTAGCCATTTTGTGTCCCGAATCGGAGCCACGCTAACAGCCATAATTAAAACTTAAAGGTAGTTAAAAAAAAAAGAACAACAACCACGTCTCTGAAGTCGAGAGATAAAGGCAAACTCCAGTCGTCCTCTTTTTTTTTCCGTGTGGTTTTTAAATTGTAAATCTGTGCTGTGCGTATCTGCATACAGAGGTCCCACTCTCGTTCTTCAGAGATGATGTGATCTTAAAATCATTCGGTGGTGAGTATCAGTGCCGAGGCCCTGGAACTTCTCCGTACTTTCACTTGCCCATTCGGTGTTCCGATAGTCAACCCAAAATGCAAGCGTGAAAACGTGGCAGCCCCTGCGCTGGAATAAATTTTCCAAACTGCTCTCAGTAAAGTGTTCTGAGAGGTAATCTCCACAAAGCTGAACTGGCAATTCGGTCGGGTTCTGCGGCGTGGTTGGTATTGATTAGCTTGGCATATAATAATAGAGGTTTCCTCTCCCTCTCTCTATCCCCTGTATCTGTCTGTCCTTGATTTCGTCTTACAGAAGCAGATACCTCAGTTTGGATTCTACTACAGAACAGTATAAGACGGTGCCTTATGCACCAGGATTTCTCTTGATTAAGAACAGAATTGGGAAGGGTGGGGGGGTTGTCTAGATGAGGAGGGTGGCTGGGCTCTCGTTGCAGTGTAGCTGGCAGCAAGCAAGGCAAAAAAGCAGAAACTGCTCTACAAGCGGGTCCAAGCAGCAGAGACGTCAGGAAAGGCACTTCTTAGTACCAACCTGTAGAAAAAACAAACATGTTACCATTTAAACCAAGCAGCACTTTACTTTCTCCTGTACTTTCACCCCCTCTCCCATGTGGCTCCAGCGTGGAATCTAAGCTCGCCTCTTTTCCCCCATGCAAAATACTTACAGAGTAGCATATTGCAGCCAGCCATCGTAGGTTTATTTAAAAAAATAAAAAAGGACAGCTTCCCTTGTGAAGCAATGCATGACAGGAAGATAACCAATCACAGATAATGTTGCAGCAATATTCTGGGCAGAAAGCCAATAATGTGGGCTGTCTTATGAAAGGTCGCGCCTGTCAGAAGCTCATTACTATGCAATAAGCAGAGAAAATATCCATCAAATGTAAATAAGTCTTCTGCATCAGCTTTTTGCATGGAGGTTTTCGATCTGCCCGACATGCAGCATGCAGTTAATGGGCTGAACTAGGTTATTTTCCAATCAAACAGCCTCCCCTTTTACAAGAGGGGAGGGAGGGGGACAAAAAGAGAAGCAAAAGCGCTTGGAAAATCACTAGATGGAAAGGCAAAGCCCTAGGACTGCAGATCACTTCCAGGCTGAGTCCGCTCTCCTGCGCAGCCTGCTCTGCCTTGTGTACTGCCTGCATTCACTCTGCTACATCTCGCACATGAGTATAAAAGGAAAGGAGGGGTGTTTATAAATGGTACATTCTTCAGACCTATCACAGTCACTTCCTTCTAAACTATAAGCACACAGACCAGCCTTAGCCTGCACTGTAAATCTAGGCTGTTCACAAGACGGACACTTTTCAATATACCACAAACTGGTGAGGTTATGAACAAAAGTTCTCTATTACCGTCAAAGAAAAAAAAAAAACTTCATACCATAAGAAGACATAAAAAAGACTAGTATCTATGAGTGGTTCGTGCTTCTCTGTACCTCCGGGGATCACTGCCACTAAATCGTAAATCAATCATTTGATTCCAGAATTACAATAAACTGTAGCACGCTGTTCCCTGCCAAAAAAGTAGCTGTGCAGAATAAGCCTATAACATGCTAACGCTAGCCCCGCCATATGCAAATCATTATCACAACATCTCTGGGCTTCTGCTTTTAAAATGGCATCTTACTTTTAGCATTTTCCATTGCTTCACCACAAAATGGTGACATCTTGCCAGGAGCAGAACCACGTGGTAGCATCCGCCCTTATTTGATGACATTTTTTTTTTAATTCGATGAGACAGATTAGACAATAGAAGAGTTGAGGAAATAAGATTTCACTTAAGAAGTGCTGTACTTCCATATATGTACAACGTTCTGGCACCCAATAATAAAGTGGATATTACATTTAGAAGAGCCTAAAATGGAACAGAAACATCACAGTAAATAACTAGGCAATTAATACTGAACTTATTCCCTAATAAAGTCCCAAAGTTGCTCTCTAAATTGCAGGACACCAGAGGTAAAATGCAAAAAGTAAGAATCCCTTGATAATAGACTGCTACTCTTGGTTAAAAACTACTCACAAGGCAAAGGCGGGTACTGCACCTTTATAATTAAGGGAGTTTTCCACTTTATTGTAAATAAAACTTAGGCTTCTTTCACACTAGCGGCAGCACGGATCCGGCAGGTGAAGGGTGCCGCCGGATCCGTGCTGCTGCAGGTACAGCGTGGTTCCGGCCCCACACTTGTCACACAGTACATACACACAGACACACAGACACATACATATTTACATGCTCCCGGCAGCTCCTCGCAGCACAGTACAGGAGGAGGACGGCGCACACATAGGATGATTCCCCACAGCACCCTCTGCTGGGCGCTGTGGGGAATCTTCCTATGTGCACTCTGTCCTGCTCCTCCTGCGCTGTGGAGACCTGCCGGGAGCATGTAAGTATGTATGTGTATTTGTATGTGTATATGTCTGTGTATGTTTATGTGTATGTCTGTATGTGTGTATTGTGTGTATGTGTGCAGGTGACGGATCCGTCATGAACTCCATTGAAAGTCAATGGAGGATGGATCTGTTTACCATTGTGTCACACCAAACGGATCCGTCTCCATTTACTTTCATTGAGGGTCATGACGGATCCGTCTTGGTGCGGATACCTGGACCAGAGAGCAAACCGCACCATGCTGCGGTTTGCTCTCCGGTCTGAAGATGGAACGGAATGCGTTTAGGAGCATTCAGTTGTCCTCAGTTCAATTTTGTCCCCATTGACAATGAATGGGGACATAACTGAAGCGTTTTATTCCGGTATTGAGCCCCTATGATGGAACTCAATACCGGAATTAAAAAATGCTAGTGTGAAAGTAGCCTTAAATAAGAACTGTAGCAATTTTTTGGATGTATACTGCTCACTAGCACTATACCGGTAATTTATCTGATCCTAGATCACTTGCATCTACATTTGAGTGTTCTCATTATGTGTCATGTGATGTCAGTCTGACCTTCTGTCCAGACCTTGCACCTTGTGTAGACAGGAGGTCAATCTCCCCTGTACGGCTGACTTCCTGTGAACTACAGCATTACATCAGCATCTATGAAATCCCCCTGCTAGCTTCACCTTCTTTAACCTTCTCTCCACACCAAGCTCCACCCTCCTTGTGCCTCACTATGTCCCCCCATCTACTCAGTGCTGCTGAAGACATAATTTCTGCCATAAGAGATAAGAAGAGCAAAGATATATTAGGTGAGTTATAGAACTCCCCTGGTTCACACTAAGGGGGTCATTTATTATCCAGAAATATGCCTATATTAGGTGTATTTCAGGCGCAGATCGGGGCACAACAGTTAGTTGCACCACAATCTGCGACTTTTCCCCACTCACTCTAGGTATAAAAAAGTGGGTGTGGCATGGGCGAGAAAGGGGACGGGCTGGCAAGCCGGTCTCATTCATCATTTTCTACGCCTATTTTAGGCATAGAAAATGGTCTAAATGTAAGACAGCTAGAAAGTTGGCTTACATTTAGACTGGCGCTGGATGTGCGAGGTTATGTAGAGGCCTGCGCCTCTTCATAACTTCGATGGATCCACCACCACATATAGGGGTTAAGACTGGCATCTAAAATGCCGGTCTTAATAAATGACCCTCTAAATGTTTGGGTGTTTCTGATTTTGAGTGTAGTGTGTGTAGAATCTCTAGGCTATTTCTATGAGATGCAGCTTCACACTGCTCTCTCCTGCTTCTTGCTTGCAACAAGAAGAAGCTTATCACAAGTGGGAGGTGGGGAGGACAGGCTGAAACAGCCTCAAATATGATATACTGAGACTCTGCAGTGTGAGTTAGGGGACATTACTTCAACAGTATGTCACTTGATCTATCACTTGATGCCCTTGAGCAGAGCAAGTGTACTGTGATGATGCTTTGCATCTCTGTCTCCAGAGGCATAATAAGAAATGTAGGATGCATTAGGGGAACCATATATGAGGGGAAATAGACAAGATGGCAACTGACCCATACAGCTAGTTTCACACTAGTGTTGAAACCATCTGCCAGGTTGTTCTGGCAGAGGACTAGTCTGCCAGAGTTCGTCATGTCCGGCACAGCTGGAAATTACCAGAGTATCAACAGGCCACATTGACTTAAATGGGACGCATGCTGGCACCATTTTTTTCCTGAAACAGTTTGAATCCTCTCCAGGTCCCATTAAAGTCAAAGGGCTTCGATAAGGAAAGGCAGTATCTGGGTATGCCAGATACGATGATCTCCAGCAGGCTGTCGGAACAGCCTGGCAGTTGATTTTAATGCTATTGTGAAACTACCCTAAATGGGACAGAAATACCTAATATGTCTATTTTTGTATTTTCAGTTTTACATAAAAAAAAGCACTATTGAAAAAAATTTGGTTTTAGCATTGTTTTTTGCAGAATGAGTTGACATTTTCATTGGCTTGATATTACTCTTTTTGTGAGTCAAGGTGACCAAAACATTGCTGTTCTGGCACCATTTTTATTTATTTGTTGTCTTTGAGGCCTTGGGCTGCAATAACAGCCACCAGCTTCCTGTGATCACAATATGGGGAGCCCCCTTTCTCTGTAAACCCCTTTAGATGGACAGGTCAGCATTGACCGCAGCAAGGAAGGCATCAGAGTTTTCATCTATGCCAGCGGATACACTGCCCTGCCACTGATCAAGTGAGAGCAGCTTCTCTACCCGTTTGATCACCACATCTTAACTCCTTTCCAGTTGCACCATACATGTATGGTGCATGTTGTCTAGGGGTTAAAAAAGCCTTTCAGCATTGTTGGTGTGAAAAAGATTCATGGGATAATCCCTTTAAAAAAATGTTGGCTTCTTTTCATATAAAACTGGATAACTGGTCCAACCAGAGCAATCAACTGATTGTTGATTAATGAAAATCAACTAAAAGGGGTTGTCCCATAAAAAATATTCTACAGTTTTCAAAGCACCTCATTGAGGTGGACAACCATGCCTTGCATGTGTAAGTTTCAGGATATTGGTCCCAATATTAGAATGTGACCTTTCATTAGCAGTATTTTCTTCAGCAACAATGTTAGTTTTTTTTTCAAAAGTTTAGAAATCCCATGGTAGAGCTTTTCTGTAAATCAGATGACCACATTGGATGTTGGGTCTTCTGATGACAAACTAATCACATGGCTTCTTGCTGCTATAAAGGAACCAGGTAGTACCTCCTCACTTCCCAGATGTTTACAGAACGTTGTTAAGAGGGGATGCTACACAATGATAGACATGGCCCTGTCCCAACTTTTTTGAGATGCGTTGCTGTCAAATTCTAAATGAGTTAATTATTTTCATGAAATGGTAAAATCTCTCACTTTCAATAACTAATATGTGTTCTATGATCTACTGTGAATAAGATATGGGTCTATGAGATTTGCTAATCATTGCATTCTGTTCTTATTTACATGTATTTACATTTTATATAGCGCCTCAACCTTTTTGTGAATTACGATTGAATTTCACCTTGTTCATTGAAATCAAGGGGCTGGCCATGGAATAAACAAATATGACGTGTCTTCCAGAAGGAGAAACTTTTTGTAACTGCCTCTGCTCTGGCTAATAGATGAAAGTCCTACATGGGTTACCCACCTATGAACTCAAACTTGGAAAGGTTTGGATCTCATACTTTATATTCATAATGGGCAAATGACTTTCATTTTGTGGGAATCTCTTTTATTGATTAGGAGAAATGTAGTTAACCTTCCAAGTGTTGGAACCCCATATCTGGCAAAATGTTCAGATGCTTTTCTGAGACTTCAAGCTATGAAGCTGTATGAGAGTATACCTGACTATTTCTATATTACTTTCTATACGGTATCATTTTCCATACTATAGAATGAGATTACGAATTCATCCAATTACCCAACAATCTTTTCTGTTGTATCATTTAGAAACCATTTAAGTGCCTCATAGCTGCATTCTGGAAAAATAATGCAAACTCATTCTATGAGATTTGCTCTGATGCGCAAGAACTAGGACAGTAATGGCAGTCCTGAAATCTGATATGCGTCATTAACTTTCTAAGAACTGTTTGTGCAAAACCATACTTTTCTGAAAGTTCTCATAACACCGCTCAGTCACACAAAATCCCTCTGCGGTATTCCTGGGACAAGACCACTACTGTGTAGCACCATTGATATCGTGCAATTAGCTGTTCACTAAGTCACGGCCGTCACATTGCAAGAGATGTTAGTTAATGACACCCAGATGTGTATAATGCATCCACAAATATATATTTTTTATATTTTTCAGTATAAAAAATGTTGACAACAGTCAACCACTTGATTGATTTAAAGGAAAATGATTTTGAGGATGTCTGTCATAGCGGTGTGAAATTAAAATATACATATGACCTGTAGAAATTTGGAAGTTTCTCTACTCTCCACCATTACACCGGGTGCTACGTTATGATTGGCAGGCATACTCCCACTCCTGATCGCATTTGCAAAATCAGCTCTGTAATAGTATGGCGCAGTGCAAGAGCTTGCTTCTGCCATGGTATGCTTATGTCGATGGTATGCAGGAGTACGGTACAGGACTTCCAATCAACAAAGACAATTTTTTTTTTTGCAGTTTTAAGTAGCGCCGTTTCAGACAGACTTTCATAGATCAACTACGGCTAATTGAAATACTGTACAGCTTTATAGTAAGATAGTAAATTACAGTGAACCATAAGAATGCAAAGTCCTCCTCATTACTGAGGAATTCGTATTAAGAAGATAGTCTTTATGAAAAGTTATAGACACTGAATTCTCCTGCTGTGAGACAAATTAAAAATGCAATGCAAAACTATAATATACCAGCAAAGAGAAAATCGACTTTTAGGTTACAAATAAATCTTTGTCATTAATATTTAATTTAAAAATGACATTTTGTCTTTTCATCTCTGTAATTACTTGCTTAGAATTATTAATATGAACATCAACATACGTAGCATTACTTGTAGAACAATAGCACAATTCATAATAATATTTATAAAATCGATAATTAGTCTTCATTATGTTATACAGTGGGTGTGGAACCAACAGATTTGACTCTGGGCTACTCCTAAGGGCATTATCCTGGCAACCCCCTGGTTTCCACCTTTTCACCCTTTAACCCCTTTACTGGGCTCTGAGTTTAGCTGCTGGATAACCAAGAGACTGCCACCTCCTGCAGAAGTCTCTGTGTGATTGACAGCTAATCCATGGGGGTCAAGGGATGCTGGTGCAGGGCACTGAGAGGTTAGTAAAGCAGTGGTAGCCATGGGCTGCTGCTGTAACACATTAGTAAATATAAGCATTTGACCCATACCCAGGACTGTGATGAGGGGTTATCCTCAGCTTCTAGAGGAAAGAAGGTTTCTATACAAACATACAAGAAGGTTCTTTACTGTAAGAGCAGTGAGACTATGGAACTCTCTGCCTGAGGAGGTGGTGATGGTGAGTTTACTAAAAGATTTCAAGATCTGCCTGGATGTATTTCCTGAGTCTAATAAAACAGGGTGGCCCATGAGAAAGTAGCCCGCCTCCAGCGTTAGTATGACAAGATGAACGAGCAAGCGGATTGCTTTTTTTTAAATCACCCACAAGTCATAAAAGATGCTGAAAATAGTCCCTGTTCACATCTATGCATCTTTGGGCACGTCGGATTATGTTGGCTGATACTGCTTGTGATGCTGTGGATAGTATTTGTGATGTTTTCCTTGAGTTCATGCAGGGGAAGTGGATTGATAGCCTGTTTTAAATTCCCCTACAAATAAAAATCGTATGTGGACCAGTCTGGGGAACATGGTGGTCATAACCCCTTGCTCACAGTTCGCTCCTTTGTAGGTTCATGAACCCGTGCCAGTGAGTTCCGTGAGGTGTGGCATGTTGCCCCATCTTGTTGGAAAAAGCAGGACATTTTTCTTCTGCAGTATCACTGTTGAAGACCATTAGTTTCTACCTATGGAAGCTTTTGCCTTGTCCCACACTCCATCACTTTATGATTTTTTCTATACCGGCGATGCCGATGATGCGGTATAGAGTTTCCTGCTACCCGCAACTACATTCATTTTCAATTATTTTCCTTTCCCTACATTAGGATCATTTTTTAGGTTGGTTCTAAAATGCCTTCGATTTATATCTGCTAATATCCCCCTATAATGTAATATATTGAAATATCTGTCGAGATGAAGAAAACTAATTTTGTTTAACCTTATGGTAGAGATTGAACTGTCATGCTGAATAGGTGCTTCATTAACTAATCTGCTCTTTAACTCTAAAATTAAATTAAGTCAGCGGACAAGTTCCACTATCACTCTACGCTTGAGTGGCTCTCTACAATATACCATTCCTTTCCGTCCATTTTTGCCTTTTATTTTGGATGATGAGAAGGTCACCCATAAGTTTGGAAAAGAAATTGATGCCTCAAAGCAATCACACCTTTATTTGCTAAAAATGAAAGGTTATTACTCAGGAATTGTATTCGATCCAGTGAATTTAGAACTTAAATATTTCCATTTAGCCTTTTAGTGAGTAAATGCCATCTAGGAACTAGTTTAGTTATTATTGTCTCCCAGGGGTGCACCTAGCCTTTTTGCTGCCTGAGAAAACTGAAATAGCGCCCCTCCCTCCCCAATGCCAATTCCTTAACCTAACCCCTTCCCTTCAGCACATGACCCTTCGTCTGCCCCTCTCTTGCCCCTAACTGGTGATGCCTGAGGCGATTGCCTAACCTGGCCTAATTGGTGGTGCACCCTGTTGTCTCCTGCAAAATATGTAAACTAGAGATGAGCTAATCAATTCTTTAACGAAGGAATCAGAATTTATTAAGATTCGATTCAGGAGAATTTTCCTGTCACGTCAGAAAGAGAACAGTGAATACCTGACCTCCACCCACACTACTCTCCCGATGTACTTGGATGATCTGCCCTAAATGGTGACCCCCAAAAGAGCGAAGGTCTCTGACCTAACTAAGTGTGCAGGACCTACTTAGGGGAAACAAAAGGGGAACTCAGACACGCAAAGTCAAAATCTGAAAATACTATTAGAACCAAAGAAGAAACCAATGCAAAGTAATATACCAAGCAGGGTTAAAACTAGGAAGTAATGTTAGAACCAGAATCAGCAGTCACTAACAGTGTAGTGTGTTATTAAACATTACATTACCACCGTCTTCCATGCTTTTACCCATAGGCATATATGTTGCAGTCACTTTGATATTACTAATGCTGTCTTGGCATTAAAGATCTTGAACAGAATTGTATAAGGTCCTAGAGTGACCCCAGAGTGTCATACACAGCTTTTCAGGGCAATATGAGCACTTCTGATTTAGGTTGAATTTATTTTCATTAGAAGCAGAACTTATTATACACATTTCAAGAAACTAGCTCATTTCTGTTGAATTTTTATGTGCAGTACCCCAGTAGGGTTAATGCAAAGGGTCAGTTGCTGTAATGTCATACTGTTGAGTTAAATGTTGTGAATTGTGGTGTTTGTGTACCTAATAGCGTTGTATGGACAATCAATGGGTTAACCCCTTGGCTTACTGTGTTAGGTTGCCAGGAGAAAGATCTGGGTCCACCTCCTGGTTAGTTAGAGTTAGTGCAGTTGAGCTGTAGCTGTGCTACACTTATAATCTACGTGTGCAAGCTTATCAGAGGTAGGCCTAAGTTCAGATCATCCACATGTCTGAGACATCTACAGCCAAGGTAGAAACTTTATCATCAAAGTGCTCCAAAGAAAAGGATATTGGAAGTTCTAGGACTCTCAAGGTCATGCACTGATGTCAGACAGCAAGGTATGGTGCATATTTATGGCTGAGAGACTTGCTGCTGTGAAAAGGAACATTGTTAATGCACCCTTCCACGCTTTGATATGGTTTGGCCAACTGCAGGGGTGTAGCTATAGAGGATGCAGGGGAAGCAGTTGCTACCAGGGCAAGGAGCCTGAGGGGGCCCTTGTGCCACATAAAAAGACACTGGTATTATAGAAACTGCATGCTGGTCAAGTTACATTTCTGGCTGGAGGGAAGGGGTTAGGTCAAGAATTTGGCATGGGAAGGGGGTGCCATTTCAATTTTTGCCTCAGGCAGCACGAAGGTTATGTGCTTCCCTGCCCCTGGCCACAAAGCACTGAGGGAATGGGGGGTGGGGGGAGCTGAACTCTTGCACCAGGGCCCCTGAGACTTTAGCTACACCCCTGGCCAACTGTATCCTATATCTGCACCCTTCAGCACGGGAATCACAGAAATATTCAACAAATGCCTCATTGCATCCCTTTGGTTCTGCAAACAGAGACTTTATAAAGAGACAGATAGAAGTACTACCTCCTCTATTATTGGCACTGTCCATTTGGGAAGGATTGCTCTGGAACTGTGTCTTGTTACTGTCTGATGTACTACTACTCCCACTATGCACTTTAGTAAAGAGACATTTATTGATATCAACTGGCCTGATTACTGACTCCACTATCCATCGACAATTGCACCTGCTCTGCCTTGCACCCAGACAAATATCTAACATCAATGGCACCCCAAATACCACCAGGCAGGAGCCCCAACTCCAGGGAATGCCTTGAAGGGAGGAAGGGTGTGCCCTCCTGACATTGCTTAGCCCTAGGGAGAGCCATAGGGGGAGATCACCACTGTGGCCTGTGAGTACCAAAACCACCTTCCAGGTCATAAGTACCACTTCCATTCTCCTCCAGGCACTCCCTGGCGGGTCGCTGCATATGAAGCGACACATTCATGCACCTTTAGCATCATACATGAGATGTATCCCTTACAATATTTACTTTTAACAAAGTATTTAAGCTATTTACATATGTAGGTTTGCAGATACCTAGATGAACCTCCAAACCTATACTATACATTATGCTTATTTCCAATTTTATAATGCAGAACATGTATGCACCATTTAAAAGCCCTTCCCTGCATAATCTTTAATTTATTAATGCCCTTCAGGAGACATGAGATCTAATCTGAACTGAAAAGACCAGACAACGTGAAGCCGTAGCAATGATCTACAAGACGATGTCCCCACCTCTTTTTCAGTTGAACGTATACCACCAGGAGGTATTGCAACAAGCCAACATTACAACACATTTCAGTTATGAAAATAAACCAACAGCAAAAGAGTTTTGTCCTTGCCCTGCCTGCAAGCCATTTAGGATTATAACAGCAAGGAGATGATAAAACATGTCTAGAACAGCTACAGTAGAAGCTCAAAGAACACTCTGTGAATCAGATTTAATGGGCACCACTTTTTAATGTACATATCTGCAATGCTAGCAGATGTTTCAAGCTGCAGACAATAAAGAGGAAGTGAACACACATTTTAGGTAGGCCTAGAATATTACCACGATGCCTAAAGGCCGCTGTAAGCATAAGTAGGCTCCCGAGTCTAATGTGTGTGTGTGGGGAGGTTTTGACTTTCCCTCATCCTTTTATCATTCAGAAAGATAAGCCACCAGCTCTCCCCATTGAATACATATATATGTGTTCGGCCAAATCAAATGAGGATGTGTATGGGGGAAACAGGATGGAGTCAAGAGAGATAGCTAATGTCTGAATGTGTATGGTATCAACCCATTTTTATTCCAATAGTTGGCAAGAGGGTCAAGGGAAAACACCATACAAAATACAATTGGAAGGTTTTGTAAAGGTCTGTTTAGCAGGAGTGGTCTGACCATTCTGGTATTAAATCAGTACCTGAGGGCTCCTACCTAGAAATGACTTGGAATAAAGTCTGTAAGAATACAATAGATATGTTCTACTGAAAGAACCCAACTCAAATACATCACAACTGGTAAGGGGCCTATGGCCTTTGTTGCCAAGGGGTCCTGATCTTATAGGTCCTCTGCTGCTGTTTGGTACATTTATAACCACAGATATATTTTTTTATGTTTTTAGACCCAGGTACAATTATTATACTAGGGCCTAACACCCGACCACAACTTTACAGTGTCATGTGCTACTATTCAGATTTTTTTCAGGAATTATGTGTTATTACAATGAAGCATTCATTTGTAGATTGAATTGGGAGTATATTGTTAGCTAATAAGCTCATGCCATAGGTCATTGTCCAGTACATATAGTGTTACTGTTCTCTTACAGGGTCAGGGACCCTCGGGGACAGGGGTCTAATTACATTAGCAACTTCTGCAAACATTATTGCTATAACACTGTGTACAGGACTGGACCTGGAGGGACATTTTGTGAGACTGACAGCCAGCAACTGTTACAGAAAACAGTGAAATGGACCACTATCAGTATCAGAAATGAGTCATCCAGCTTGTGCACACACAACTGTATTCCTGCCTGTATAATGTCAGTCACACTATATACCACTATATACACACTATATACACACTATAAGCAAAAAAGGGAGTTGAATGCCAACAAAATTAAATTCAATAGCAAGCTTTTAAGGGGTTGTGTCACTTTAGCAAGTGGCATTTATCATGTAGAGGAAGTTAATCTAAGGCAGTTACTAATGTATTGTCCTGGTCACCAGAGAAGCCAGCACTTTTTCCTATATTATGCAAGCACGACCACCACTGATGGATTGCAGGGTGGTCTGTAACCATGGGAACGAGCAGTGAATAATGTGATAAAAAATAAATCCAGCCAGGAAAGGAAGCAATATGGATAATAACAATACAATAGTCAGTGGCTTGTAGTAACTTTCTCTACATGATAAATGCTACATATTTGCTGAAGTGACACAACCCCTTTAATCTTTAATTACAGCGATGAAACAAAGTACTTGAACACAGTCTTCTCATGTATTACATCAGTAAGTAAACACAAGGTCCATTTTGGTGTCAGAAGTCTGCAGATTTCTGTGGAATTCATTCTTGGAGATGAAGGTCACATTTCATTGTACATCTTGTTCCTCGCACATTGCACATGGGAACACATGGGCATTTTAAGCTTACCAAAATAGCTTTTACTATATTATGCACAGTCAAAAGATGAAAAGTGCATTCTTTGGAAAAGTACCGCATTATGATCATCATCTTCAGGACAAAGAGTACATACTGTAGATGGAGTCTCACCTTTGCAAATGTAAATGAATGCAAAAGCTATTCCAAATACGCAAAGTATAACATCATTTGTAATGATATCATGGGGATAAAATGATTCAGAATGGTGTATGGTGTGATTGCCAGAATGAATAGACACACTAGGTACAATTCAGTCCAGGATTTTAAATGTTTTACACAAGCTGCCTTTATAATCGAATATGCAGTAGGAAGGTAAGAATGAATCATTCTATTTATGCATATCTGCCTCACCTAAAGGGATTTTCTCATCAGAGCAACCACTTGTCATGTCAACGAGTCATGTGATGCATGGGGGACACGTCACCTGGCTGCAGCGGCACATGTGACACCAGGGGTGGGATTCAAATTTTTAACAACAGGTTCCCTATAGTGTTGAGTGAGCACCTCTGTGCTCGTATGCTCGAGTGCTCGGCCGAGCAACCGAGCATAATGTTACTCAATGGGACTAAACCAGGCACCCCCCGCTCGGAAGAGGGGAGCGTGTCTGGTTAATAGAAAAAGGTCAGAATCGCGACTTCTCCTCTTTTACTCCTTTCACTTGTAAAAGTATGCTAATTAACTGAATTTGTATGCATTAGCATACAATGCGTAGCATTAGCGTACAAATCAACATTACAGTGCGGGGAAGAGACACGAGCATTGCGCTCGAGTACACTCGAGCTCAACGCTAGTTCCCTACTCACGACGTGCGGCGTCACGACACGTGTTTACATATACATACAGTAATGGTTGATTCAAATAGTAATAGGCCAATGACATTTTACTATTAAGTATATAAATCTGGATATGACTAATCTCCCATCATGCACAGTGGCTTGGAGTGCTGGCCCTGCCATGGGCATGATTCGTATCTCGAGTGAAGACTTTTTTGCAGGTCCACAGTATGGGCACGAAACTTGGACTTCTTGCTGGTCTACTGAAGACTATTTTAAGTTCACTTTACTGGGTTCCAGGTCACAGATGCAGCCAAAGAAAAGTTTATTTTAAAAAATTACCTAGTTCAGTGTGAGATTTAAAAGAATTGGTGATGCATTGACAGACTCTACTCCTCCCTTGGTTCCTTTTATAACTCAGTGTCCTGTTTGAGACTACCTCCAAAAAGAACTCAGCGGACAAAAATAGGGGGAAATTGATCTATGAAGAACATGTTTTACAGTGTATATAAATATACATACTAATGATAAGCAAATAATTTCTATCAATTTGGAATTCATCTTGAATTTTCCCAAAAATTTGGATTCTAACAAACCCAAATATTTTATAATTCATTTCAGAGCAGGCCAAGGGCTTTTTTGTTTACAAACTTACACTGCTAAGCAAAGGATTTCACCTAGCAGTGTTCCCAACACTAATGGGCGGGCTTTAGCGCTGCCCTAGCTGTTTTACATTAGTGCCGGTGACATCACCAGGAACACTGCTAGGCAGAAACTTCCTCCTTGCAGTGTAAGTTTGTAAACAAAAAAGCCCTTGTCCTGCTCTGAACCCGGGCGACCCCTTTAAACTAATTTAACATAATATGGTGATATACTAGCAAAACTCCTGACAGACTGCAATCCACTACACAACCATTGGGTGGCTTCCCACGTATGGGATTGACATCTTGTGATGTAGCACTGCAAAATCATATCATATCTTGGGATATGCTTAGCCAAGGGGAGTGGTATGGAAGCACATATGTGTATGTTGTTTAGATACAGTGTGCGCCTATGACACATTTGAGTATATGACGTATAGCTATAAAGATGTAGCAGTCATCATGCAAACATTTGATGTGCTATGTTAATATTGGATATTTATATGTTATTTATGCACTTATTTCATCGCATTACACAAATAGCATAGATGGTCTGCATTAATGCAGCAGTGCACCTCGCTGATTGCTACATCTGTATGTGCATTTGTGCCTATGTAGCTCTGTATATCATTATGTATGTATGAATGTGTGTGCTGGACCCTGAAGTCATGTCCTGGTCCTGGTGTTAATGGGCTCTTATTCCAAATTTTACTATGGGTCCTTGTGATCAATGACTACAGCCCTAATGCTATACCTCCTATTATATTTCGCATTGTCTTCAATGAATAATGGAAAAGAAGAAGTGAGAGTAACCTCTCCCCTCCCTGATGAGTATCTGCACACTTTTACCAAACAGGGGGGTTTCCAGCTGCATCTTTACAGCTTCCTGTTTAAACGTCCTTCAATTGAAGTAAAAATATCTACATATGAATGGTGGGAAAGTAGATGCTTCTCCTTACTGGTGTCAAAGTAAATAAATTAATAAATTAATTAATGCATTGTTAATTGGTTGGCTATTTGCATGCAGGCTATACAGTACAATAGAAGGTTCACATTAATTATTAATTATATTATATGATTGTATCAGATGGTATATAAGAGACTTCATTCTATATAGTTTGCTGTAATAATGACTTATTACAGTATACTTTGATATAGACAGTTGACTGGCAAGAGCAATAGGAGGCTAGGGCATAAAATAAAAATATGAATTTTCCAAGTTCAGTTGACTTTAGTTTATTGGCTTGGACATACTGCCCTGCAACTTTTATGATGTTTTTTTGTTCTTTTGTTGGTTTCTTCTCTGATTCTTTACAGTGGATAAATGTCATCTCGCTGGGTTGCTTATTGCTGTCTTGGGATACAACACAGGCCTGCTGTGCAGTCGTGTCTGAAGAGGACCATTGTGCCATAACCCAGGACAAGAACAAAAAAAAAAAATCAATGCACAAATAAACGTCGCAGGATGATTCAAACATTCCAGTGACTATTTAATTGTAGTATGTGCAAATCTAGTCTCTATGGTTTCTATGATTTATATAAATTAGGGTTTATTATTGCATTATGTATTAATATACATTTAAGTTCATTTCTTCACTATTTTCAATATCTCTGCTTGCTGTAAATGAATACAAACATGTATTGTTTACCATTGTTTACTGCCCGGGGCCTAAAATATGTCCTTATCATGTCCAATTGAAATGCACAGCTTGTTACGAGAGATAGCTCTTCTACACCTAAATCATTGGGTCAGTTTAACTTGACAGGACAGGTTTTGTGGTGACTTTACAGTGTCCACAGCATGAACACACATGCAAATTTTAGTTTTACCACAATTTGCTATTTAAAGGCACCTTTCAGCAGATTTGTACCCAGAAAACTGGCTGCCCTGCTACATGTGTGCTTGGAAGCTGAAGACATCTATGTTGATCCCATGTTCATAAGTGACTGCATTTCTGAGAAAAATGAAGTTTTGATATATGCAAATGAGCCTCTAGGAGCAATGGGGGTGTTGACGTTACTCTTAGAGGCTCTGCTCTCTCTGCAACTGCCGTGCCCTCTGCACATCGATTGACTTTAGGAAAAGTCAGGGCCAGGGGTGATGACGTTTACACCACCTGGCCCCGTCAATCAAAGTGCAGAGGGTGTGGCAGCTGCAGAGAGAGTGGAACCTCTAGGTGTAATGACAACGCCCCGCTTCTTCCTAGAAGCTCATTTGCATATATCAAAACTTCATTTTTCTCAGCAATGTGGACACATATGAACAGGGGACCAACACAGAAGTCTTCAGCTGCCAAGTGCACATGTAACAGGTCAGCCAGTTTCATAGATACAAATCTGCTGACAGATGTCCTTTAATTCCTCTTGTGACTACAATACAATGTGCAGACCCATATAGAACCCTTGATCAGAAGATGTAAGGAGTGGTAAGGGCTGTTTGGCGGGTGCATTAACACCTGCTAGCTGGATTCAATAATTGATTACGTACTAATGCAAAGCTATCAATAGGGGGTAAAGAGGTAGCAGTTGCTCCGTGGCCCTGGTGCCTAAGGAAGCTCAACTAAGAAGACAACAGTATTATAAAGACTTATAGCAGGTAGTGGACCTTGTTAGAGAATTTAGATTGGGGCCCAAAAAATATTAGGTATGCCATTAGAGATCATAATTAAAGGTCTTAGACCTAGAAAAAATTTACGTTGGGTTGGGCATGCTGTTTGAGTCTTATTTTATACCATGCCCGGCCCCCTATACATTTTTTAGGTGTCAGAAAACCCCTACAATTTTGAAAATCATTAATTTTTTTATAGAAAGTACATAGTTGGCAATAGTGGAAGAGGTAGTCATTAAATATCCATTAACAGGGAGAATGCCAGGCATTTCTATTTGCACATACAATAACATGGTGTTCAAGGTTGGGACATATCAATATTGCAATTTGTCATCATTTGCAATTTGGCACAGTCAAAAAATGTAGGTTAATGGGTCTAAAGAGATCCTATGACAAAACACAATGGGCTGTCTTGTTGTTTCAGAGGTATAGCAAGCTGGCTGGGAAATTGCTTGTATTCCCCAGCATCAGTGCGAGGCTATGTAGTGAAAATTATTTTCAATAATGCACCTTGGGGACTTTGAGTACCCCTTTTGGAGCTCTTTTTTAATTAGCATTCATCACAGCTTGAGCAGAATGATAGTTTCTAGAAAATACTTGTTAGATGATGAATACCATTGTGCATTCTGCACTGAGAAATGAGGACTAAAAGTAATGTATAAAGTAGCAAGGGAAATCTGCAAATTTGAAAGGCCAGATGGTCCCCATGCTACTACCAGTCAGTGTAAAGAATTTTGGGCATGACATCATTTACTGCTCTGAAAGCTCAACTTTCCCAAGTAGCATTCATGAGCTATTTTGGAGAAGTGTTAAAACAATCACACAAAATTGTAGGTCTGGATACGTTCCTCTAAACCTCTTTTTTTTCTCTCTCTACTTAAATAAACATTCAAAATAACTCAGGAGCAGTTGTTTTATTCTAGTACATTACATAAATGGGTTCTCAGGTCACTTAGAGGTTTTCTCTAGGACTGCAAAAATAAAACGGATTAAAAAATAGAAACCCGTGTGATCTTACGCAAATTAAAGTAATAAAGTACTCATCAGAGCTGGGATACAGAGTCGAGGAGGTACCTCAAGATTTAACACATCCTTAGGATATGTCATCAATCTGTGATAGCTGAAGATCAGCACAATAAAGGGAAAGTGGTGAACTGCATAATCGTAAATAGTGACTTGTACCGATGAGCCACTGTGCGTATGTAAACGGTATTTTACTCATTGGTCGAGATCCAGGAAGTCATACCTTTACTCTTCAAACATTGATGTTCAAAGTGTAGGTCATCCATATAATCCATATTACAGCCACAGAGAACCCTTTTTTTAATCGTGGGAGAAGTGTATGACAGAAGGAGGCAAATAGTAAAATAGAAATATGGGATGGTAGGGACCAGGTGGAGGATTCTAAGCTCAAAGGTCAGGAAGCTTGTTAAATCTTCTTGACAAGCTTTAAAGGAGTTGTCTCACTTCAGCACTTTATCATGTAGGGAAAGTTTATAAAAGACACTTACTAATGTATTATATTATTGTATTGTACTAATGTATTATATTATTGTACTAGCTGAAGGACCCGGCTTCGCCCGGGTATATTTAATTTATTTCATTTACTGTTTGTGTGTGTGTGTCGTTAAAAGATATCGAGAGTGACCTCTACAGTGCCCGCCCCTTTAACAGTGACCTCTACAGCAGCCCACCCCTTTAACAGTGACCTCTACAGCAGCCAGCCCCTTTAACAGTGACCTCTACAGCGGCCCGCTGGATGGACACAGGGATGTCCTTTTGAACAGCTCACTCTCAGCAGCAGCACTGTGCAGTCTGAGCAATGAGCTGCAGGGAGAAAGTTACCCTCCCCCCACCCCTGCAGCTGACAGAAGGTGATTTTTACCTATATTTTAAATTCCGGTCAAATGCGGCATGGAAGGGGCATGGCCTGACTGAGTCAGGGGCG
Organism: Rhinella marina; assembly: GCA_900303285.1. Taxonomy (NCBI): domain Eukaryota; kingdom Metazoa; phylum Chordata; class Amphibia; order Anura; family Bufonidae; genus Rhinella; species Rhinella marina. Next base: position 206,744 of record ONZH01019530.1, read on the forward strand.
TGACTTAGTGGGATCTGGGGGTGGGGCTTTTAAGTTCTTCTTTTGACGGTGTCCTGAATTACAGGCCGATGCCATAGTAATTTAGGAGGAAGGTGGGTAGCAGTGGAAGAATACATCTTTTATTACTACTGAACAGTAAATATGTGAAAATTACATTATATGAGGTAATGATTGATGATGAATTAGTCTAAAACATAAGTTATATTTATGGTAACCGAAATACCACTTTACCATTGTCATCCACAGTGTTCTGCCTTTTTAATGCAGACCTACAGCAGTGAACTGGCTAGGTTGTCATAGAAACCTGGTGTGTGGAGACTGCCTGTGAGCTTCTATTGGCTGATAAGGGTCATGTGACCAGGCTACTATTGGCTAATGAATTTTTTGTGATTATCTCAGGAACTGTACGTCCTGGAGAACTGAAAACTGTTCTAAAACTTTCCCGGACACCTGGTGTACATGTGTGCCAAATTTTGTGATTGTAGCTGCAGCAGTGTGGATTCCTTTAGCGGACATACACACACACACACACACACACACACACATACACTTAGCTTTATATATTAGATTGTACTATATTAATATAATGCACTTACAATGTATTAATGTATTATAGTGCTGCTGGATGATGGCGTTCCATCATCCAGCAGCACTATATACTTACTTTCTGACTTATTGGCCGTGAACAAGGTCCTGGAAAAGCACCGAAACGTTGGCCATGTCAAAATAATGTAACTGAATGAAATAATAAATACTTTATCTGCATTATACTACTGAAGTGCTTTGATGTTTTATGATAGGAAAAATGAATCCAGCCAACAAAGGAGGCAATATGGTCAATCATAATACACTAGTAAGTGGCTTGTATTAACTTTCTCTACATTATAAATGCCATTTGTTGAACCCCTTTAACCACCTTATTGTTTTGCCCGAGTCCAGCTCAGGCAGTGTGAAAAGTAGCTAACTAGAGGGGGAGGGCTGCTTTAGATGGTGGCAATGGTAGCAGCTAGAAACAACTGGTCTTGTCTGAAAGCTGACAGTCCAGGCTTTTATACAAGACCAAAATGACAGCTAAAGCCCAAGCAACAGAGGATAAATCACTGTTAGAAATCAATTTGGGAATAATCACAAGTAAAACCTGTTTTTACTTTCATTTTCAGCTGCATTCACAGCATTCGGATGTCTATCAGTGATATCTTTCTCTGTCCTGAACATATAATTGTCATTTTGGTATCAGCTGAAAGCCTGGACAAGACCAGTTGCATGTTTCAGGAGGTAGCAGCATATAAATCAGCCCTCCCCCCTCCAGTTAGCTCCAGTGCTGGAGCTCCACTCTGGCAAAACAGTTAGGGGTTAAGGGATTGGCCACCTTTTGGCCACCCTTAACTAATGTGAATGTAAACAACTATATGGCACTTACTAATATAGCTGTTGCTATTTCATAAGGCATGTCCACTTGGGCAAATCTTCTGTGCTCTCCACCACAGAGTTCTTGTTCATAGGATGACCACTGATGGAAGATCATGTGACCATGTAGCAAATGTTAAGCAGCACTCCAAGTTCATTATATTCCTCTGGTTACCTGACGGTGGTCCACGAAACAGGTAGTACACGCGGATGGGGGCCCAGGCACAGGGGTCCCGGTCAGTAGATCAACTAGAGGGATCCACAGCACTTGTTAGTTCCAAAAATCTGGTGGTTTATTAAAAAGCAACAAACTTAGCTATTTTGTTGCCTTTTAATAAATCACAAGATTTTTGGAATTAACGAGTGCTGTGGATCCCTCTTGTAGATCATATGGCCAGACACATTGTTTCTCCTCCTGTATTGAAACACACTGCACCTGCACTAAACTCCCAATAGTGCAAAAACAACTGACAGATGCAGTATATTTGAATGGAGAAGGTTAAGTGACATATATTGTCATATGCCCCTCCAGCAGTAGCCATTTTATGGACAGGAACTCAATGCATCCAGCACAAAAGATTTGCCTTACAAGAAAATATGGCTTATGAAATATTGAAGATGACGCAGGGCATCAACAAAGGCTGTATTCTTAAGTCCCATACAGTCATCTTACATAAACACTGGGTAACAATAGAGAGAAAGTGAACAATCTCTTTAACAGTGGTTGACAATCCATAGTCCACAGATTCAGTCTTTCAGAACTACCCTTTAACCCTTACAGTCCCAGCGCCGTACATGTACGGTGCTGGGGTGATGCGGAAACATGACGCCCGCTCACACGTGCGGCGGGTGTCATGGCCGGCAAGTCTCTGCTGTTTCCTAACAGCAGAGACTTGCGGGTACTTACCGCCATCGGCGGTTTCCTCTTCAACCATTAGATGCCGTGATCACATGAGATCACTGATGAGGTTTACAGCTTTCAAAGTCTTATTCTGGCCACTAGATAGCAGGCCAGGATAAGAAATGAGCAAATTGGTCTTTTAATTCAATATCAACACAATCTATTTGCTCATATTTGAGCTTTAAAATAATCACAAAAAATAAAAAAAGTTCAAAAATATATAAAAAACAAAAAAATATAAAAGTTTAAATCACCCCCCTTTCCGTATAATTAAAAAATAAACACCTAAATAACAATAAATATAGACATCATGGGTATCACCGTGACCGAAAACGCCCGTACTTTTAAAATATAAAAAAAAAAATTCAAATACGGCGAATTGTGTGGCAGAAAAAAGCGTCCAAATGGCGATTTGCTGTTTTTTGTTGCTTTTTTTTCTAAAAAAATAAATAAAAAGTGATCAAAAAGTCATACGCACCCCAAAATGGTATCAATAAAAAGTTCAGATCTCCCCGCAAAAAATGAGCTCTCATACAGCTCCGTACACATAAATACCAAAAAGTTATAGGGGTCAAGATATGACAACAACAACAACAAAAAAATGTCCAACTTTATAATTATTTTATCACTATCAAAATGCAGAAAAAACTATACATATTAGGTATTGCCGGATTCGTAATGACCAGTAGAATGAAAGCAACTGGTCAATTTTAATGAACATTGAACGTTGTAAATAAAAAACCCGTAGAACTGTAGCGGAATAGCGTTTTTTTTTTTTGCAATTTCACCCGATTTGGAATTTTTTTCCCGATTCCCACTACACCATATGCAATATAAAATGTTGGCGTTGGACAGTACAACTTGTCCTGCAAAAAACAAGCCCTCATACAGCTATGTGAGCAGAAAAATAAAACAGTTATGGCTGTTTGAAGGCAGGGAGCGCAAAACAAAAACGCAAAACCGAAAAAACCTCCGGTACTGAAAGGGTTAAAGTAGACCTACCGGCTCTCCTAACGTGTCTGTTTTAATAGATACAATACTAGCATCCACATCATCATCATAATCATGAAATAACAATTTTGAAGCATCTTTTCTTAGAACTCTGCACTGTCTGGTTCTTTTAATCCTCCTTAATATTTATGGATAAATTGAACACTGTCATTCTCTACACTGATTGGACAGTGCCATAGCATACAGGGACAACCCCCCCAAACTGGTAACACCAAGTTGTCAATTTATTTATAATTTTCCAGGAAGGATAACAGATGAACGGTACAATGTAGATATTTATATAGAATACATGTTCCAGAAACATTATGAGGATTAGAAGTATTTACTAAAGATTAGAAACCACCATGTTAGTCTACAGACTATTGAAATGAATGACATTGAGTTGTAGTAGCACATAACACTCATGAAAAAGATTGGTGTTTCTTCTGGACTAAAACTAATAGCAAAAATAGCCTTCTTGCTATATTCTAACAAATGCTTTAAAAGTTAGTTCTGTAAGAGGAATGCCGGGCATCTGAGCTTTACAGTCTATTTGATCCATCATTTTGGAGTAGTCTTCTATTCCCATAAAAACAATCTTGCCAAATTATGTTTGCAATTGTTCACTTTTTTTAAAAGGGGTGTTCTACGATTTTGCTATTGATAGCCTATCCTCAGGATAGTCTATTAATATCTGATCATCCTACATCAGCTGTTTTGCAGCAGTTTGGGCAACGTGTGTCCGCGCCAGAACCACAAATCTTTGTCCACTGTGTTCTGGGTGGAGTTGAACCTGAGCAAAGATTCACTGAAGTGAACAGTAGCAGTAACCAGCTATATCTACTACACAATGGACAGAGCTGTGTAGTTCCGGTGTCGACTTCTGGCATGAAAGCTACCCCATAACAGCTGATAGGAAGGGGTGTGGTGTGTTAATTCCTCACCAATCAGGTATTGATGGCCTATCCTTAGGGTAGGCCATCAATAGTAGTAAATCTCAAATACCCCATTAACACTTCTGATATGACCAACAGATGTCCCACGAGGACTTTGCATGAAGTCAGTTTTATGAACTGGGGTGCAAGCAGTTAAGGGATTGGAGTGAGTTACGAATGGGGGAATAACTAGTGTCTTTGCCAGGTATTCTCTAGAAATTTGGTCCCCGAGAGTATACTCCAAGGTGCTGGGGATACAGACACAGTACTGTTCATTTACGTCCACAGATACGGCATGTGTGCATACTGAGGAGCTCTATGTATGCCTCTCTAGTCCTAAACACACTGCATGGAAACACAGTGCACTTGTGTAGCCTCAGTCCCTGTGACCAAACTGCTACAAAAACATATTACAAGTGCAGCATAATAAATGTCCTGGAGACATATACAAAATCATAGCATATGCTACAGAAGATCTAGGTAGGATTATTCCTTAGATAAACCAAACAAAAACCTTACTTTGCATTCCTTAAAAAAATGCTTTCTACATACTAACGTAAATTGTTTCTAACAATTTTTATAAGCAACTTACGAGATAATAATAATAATAATAATAATAATAATAATAATAACCACCATGGTTCTCCTCATGTGGACATTGATTTTTCACTTAAATCTTTTTGAATGAGCCTGCATCTACTTCTCTTTGAAAGCAATCCCCTAATAGACAAACTAGGGGATGATCTGCCGTTTGCATTTAAACTATATCAGACAGTCTGTAAGGGAAGACTTCAAAGTTCCAAAGTCTCCAGCATATGTCTGTAGTCCATAATTACACTCAGTAGCAACTTCAACATGAAAAACTCTCATTCTTTGATGCTGCTTAACATCCTTTTTATTATTACATGTTGTCAGATGTAAACCGGCAGGGTGAGCTGTATTAGTGTCATACAAATAATTTACAGATACTCTAATAACATGTTTAAAGTCAACTCCTGTAGCCCCCAGTATCTGACAGGCTCCATGTCACACTTTCAGGGACCCATGGAGCTGAGTTATAGGGAGTTGTCTGGTGGGATCCTCGCACTTTAGACCTGCTTCAGCTGCCCTAGTGCATATCTGCAGCTACAACTAATTGTCTTTTATAACCAACTTGACCCTGCAGAGACAGATCTTGACCCTGCAGAGACAGATCTTGACCCTGCAGAGACAGATCTTGACCCTGCAGAGAGAGATTTTGACCCTGCAGAGACAGATAGCCACCAATAACTATAGGCAGGAACAGGGACAGCTCAAAGAGGTTGTCCAGTAGTTATAAAAATGGCTATATGCAAGAAATGTGTTAAAAAACCCAATACCTAGCAGTCAGATCCCCAAGAGCTCCTGCACGTCCAAATTAGTGGGCCCCACCAGTCTGTATTTAGTTGTATTGTATGATGATGTCACTTTATGAACCTGACTACTGAAGCCAATCTTTGGCCTCAGCAGTTTTGTGCTATACATTCTAGCATCAGTGTTGAGGTCAGGTCATCCTGGACTACCCCTTTAAGTCACAGTCTATGGTAGCCACCTAACAGTTCCTTACACATTATTGCAGCTTCCTACTGTAGTTCCCTGTTTGCGTGACATGGAGGGAGTGGGATTTGAGGGTTAACTGGAATTACACCTAAACTTTTAGGTGCTTGACTTTTGCTACTGTAGTTTACCCCTTTAATTCAGTTGCCCTTGAAAACATCATAATAATATGAGGTAATCAGCAGCCTTAAAACTCCTTTCATACTCTGACTCACTAAATATCCATAGAAAAAAGCTGTTGACAGTAAAAATGCCTTTCCATTAAAGGAAAACTATACCCAAAATATCATCTCTTCTGTCTGGTGGGACCAGCTGTTAACCTATGATACAAGTAATAAGAATTGCCACAGTCCTTTTCTATTTGCTGTCATTGCGACACTCTGTGCAACATTAAAAATCGTCACGTGGGGCGTTTCTACCTTTAAAACTTGGCAAGAAGCGCACTCTACTGAAATATATTGCTGGCCTTATAAGGAATCCAAGTTAAACATGTCACGCAGAATTTATATACAGTAGCAGTCCATTTAACCTTGTACAGAAGAGATTTCAACCTTAGACAGAGACACATTCTGAAATGTAAGTGTCTACACAGTAGATTGAAACGGCCTTCCCCTTTAAAAAGACAGCGCAGATTCAGATAGTCCATTTAACCCCTTATGTCGCATGCACCTGCCTTTTTTTTCCCCCCAAGCTGAATTTCTTCCATATGGTGAGACTGTGCAAGGTTCTTTCAGGTTTGCTAGTATTATCCAGTGGTCTGCAGCCCAGACAGCTGCAGGAAAGCTTGTACTTTTTTTTTTCAGGAGCAGATGTACTGAGATGTAAATCTGCACCTAGATCTGTGCCCTCTGTGGCTGCACAATATCACAGTAGTGGGCATGCTGCTCTGCAGCCTCTCAGCTCAATGTTACAGGCGATCGTATAGTTCTGGAAATGCAAAAAGCAACTTACCTCTCTCTATTTTCAGAGACTTGCAGACTGTGTACTGGCCACCCATTGTGTCAATTATTTATTAGATGCAAAGTAAAAAAAAAGGCTTATAGATCCGTATGTCTCTGCAGCATTATAATGGACACCGGTCAGTCAGCAAGAGAGGAAAACAGTCTGTTGAACATACTGTAGCTGTACAGCCTCTTATCTGTAATGTCTAGCTTGCCTTGCTTATGCACTGCCCCTCCCCCTCAGTCAGAAAAACCTACCAGGAAGCATTGGGCGTTCATGTCTGGGGCCTGAGGAATGTGAGAGAAGAAAAAATATCTTTCACTGCTCTTACAGTGTATGATGTGTTCCAAGTAGCTGCATGACAGATGGATTTCACAGCCCGATTAATACGATGCCGCAGTTTTATCCGGTAGACGCAGTCGTACAGTAATAAAATGTCATTTTGGAGCAAACCCCCTGTAATGCCTACTAATGGTATGTTCCGTTTTATATGCATAACATCATAACCTCCGAGCAGTATTACATTGCAAATGTCGTACAAAGTCACAAGCGTTCTATTAAGGATTCAGGATGGCTGCTTGTCAGAATAAAATGCACAGTGCCAGTGTCTTCAGCAAGGAGAGAGGTCAAAGAAAAAGCTTCAATGTTAATGGCAAAGTTTTAAATGGATCATTGAAAAGTGGATCAAAAAGTCACGTGTGCTTCATAACAAGATATGGAGTTTAGCCATCATCGTGCGCTTTCATCAGATGTCAAAATATTAAAATGAATAACCCTCCCCTATCCTTTCAGTATTTCCACGCCCGATCCCATTTATAGGTGTTCATAAAAAGCATAAAGAATTCACAACAGATAAATAACATACTCTACAATAAAGCATGCTACAAAAAAGGGGCTCTGTGCCCAAGAGCTTACGATTGTTATAATTATTATTTTTCTACAAAGTGTCTAAACATGACAGAAGGCAACTTAATTATATATAAAAGGATAAAGGATAATAAACAACATAAAAGAATACACTAATAATAAACCTATATTTAGCACTTGGAGATGTGGAGACTAAGGACTTGATCATAGTATGGCTGTGTTTCCAGATGGGATTTGGTGCAATATGTGAAGGCAGTGGGAATGAATCAACCTGTCCTGGCAACTATCCTCTAGATGCTATTGAGACCTTGAGCTTCAGCAAGTATTTAAAACCATAAAAGTGTCTGCGCTAGAACTGCTTGTTAGTGCCAGATGCTCTAGCAGAGCACAAGAACAGGGGTTACCCCATGCAAAGTCTATATTTTGAGGGTGCTTTGATTTTCAATAAAACCCAGGAGGATTTGTCCTCTAGATCTTTAGATACAAATTAACAACTTGTATGTTCTGGAGTTAGCCTTCGAAGAACAATGTCTATTCTATAATATACTTTCCAAGAGTTCTCAGCTTTAGACAGGAAGGTATTGTAAAATGGGTTTCCTGATGAGAAGCTAGTGACAGGGTGTTCTGGTGCTGGGATCCAGGCAATCAGCTGTAATCTCTGGGGGAACACTTTAAGGTGGTTATCCAACCTAAAATGCCTCCCCATACACCTGGGCCCCTCACTGAGGTTGTACTACCTGGCTCCCCAGCTCCTGCGTCACTTCTGACACCCGCACGGCCGCCTCTGCATCTTCCTGTTGCGCGGATAAAAACATCTGGCATCGAGGGGGGTCAGCCAATAGCAGGCCGTTACAGGGATGAGCCTTCCTAGCATCGTGGGTGACGCTAAGGAGGCTCATTCAGTCGCAGGCTGCTATTCCCTAACATCCCCCCAACCCACTCCCTGACACTGGACGTTTTCATTCAAGTGACGGGGAGACGCAGAGGTGGCCGTGCAGGTGTCAGAAGCCACGTGGGTGCCAGGGAGCCAGGTAAGTACAACCTCTGTGAGGGGCCCGGAGGGGAGGCATTTTAGGGGTTGTATAACCCATTTAAGCAGCGCCACCACAGGGTAAAAAAATGCATGATACTATGAAATCAACCATCTGCATAAAACACGGATGAGATTAGACCTCCAGAGTGAGAGATTGTCTTGTACATGTAGTTGCTCTCCATCCTGGTTAGTCATTGAGGTTCTTGAATGGAATAACATCCTATCTTAACTCAGAATGTTCTAATACAGGATTTTCTAAACCAGACAACTATAAAGATAATGTTGTGCACACATGGAGTGTATTCTCCTCTTTTCTCAGGTGATAATCAATTTGCCCTAACCTTATTCTCTCAGTAAACTATAGGAAGTTTTACTCTATTTCACTGTTATCATCCATATTTCTGTTGAAGAACACCACACTCCATTATTCGTGAGAGTCCAGAAAAGTCCAGAAAATTCTTCATTTGCAATGTTGGTTTATGACACTTGTAATGTGACTTGAGCATTAACGTAGACACTTTATAATTTTAATATTTATTTCTGCCTTTGCTGTACCTACCTTACATTCTACACTGATTAACATCTCACTATAACAACCAGCCTCCAAATACTTGTCATTAAAGGTCACTGGCAATTCAGTGTCAGCAGCATATGCCTGGAGAACAGAGATGAGTAATTTGTCATCTGTGGATCCCAGTGGCTAGAGAAATGACTGCTGCTGTTTCACTAATCTCATTATCAGAGGAACTTGTCACCATTACTTCACTCTGCAACTCTAGCTTTTTAGATTGCATATGGTTGATATCAGCCCAAAGAACTTCCTCACCTGAAGGCTCAAAAAAGTAGTGTTCAGTAATTACTTCAGTATTCACTTCCCCTTTACAACTAGTCAATTAGTGCAGTCTGGATGGTGTTTAGTTGTTGAGATATATATATATAGTTCAGAGAATACAATATCTCTTTATGGAGAGTGCCTAAACAGTGTGAGGAGTCTGATAGGCCAGGCAATTCTCATCTGGAATTCTGGTAAGAGGAAATACAAATGAGCTCTTAAGAAGCTCTGCCTCTAATGATTTTATAATATAATTTTTAGTCTCTCCATGTAGTGATTCCATATAGGACTTCCTGTCCTAACTCTTTAACTTGGATGTTTAGCACTACCTACAGGAGTTTTCTGGTAATAAAGCTCCTGCGTGTCCATCTTCCAGGCCTCCAGCTTGTTTTCTTCTGGTTGGGTATGGACCTGATCACCTGCACCACTTCAGCAAATAACTGGCTTCATCAGTGTCATGTGCTGCAACCAGGACCTCAGGGACAATGTATGAATTTGGTGGTCTGGTGGGTGTAGTAGTTCGTACTCACTTTTCTGCATTTCCCTGGGCTGGCATGCAGTAAGTGAAAGGATAGCACTGGATTCCTTCGGGGAACACGCTGGTGTTGAATGATCTCCTAACAGATGTTGGTTGAGGTGCCCTTGGTGGTATGGGTTTTAGGTGCTGAGAAGGAAAGGTCCCTGAGGTTCATGATGCCAGCAGTAGACCAGTTCTCTTAACAAATTCACAATTCTTTACTGAAGCTGATCCAACGGTCATCAATGCGCACAAAAGTCATTTACAGCAAGGCTCAGGTTAGTTCACAAAAATTGCATAAGGGATTGTCTTCCAATACAGCAATCAATCTTCCTCTCTGGTTTCTCTAGGCTGGAGGGATGTACTATCTCTGCTGTACTGTATAGTCATATACTTCAGTTCACTGTAGCCCCAGTATCCTGTCTAGGAATACTATCTCCTGACAGGCTTTTCTGTCCTTGTTTATGGTAGGCAACTGGTAGCTTGGAATCTCTCCACCAAATGCAGAGGGGGCTAAAGCCTGATAAACAACAATTACCTTCCTTTGCCAATATTCTCACACCCTCTCTGAGTTGCCTGGATCTTCTGTAATCTTTCCCTTCTAGTAGCTGGTGCATGGAACCAACTCTGGAGTTTAGATAACTCTCCACAATGGCTGCTGAGGAGTTGCTTCTACCTCAGACAAAACACTACACTCCTCTGCACTGACTTCTTATAGAGAGTAGGGTGGAGTCAGCCCTGGGAGGTTTGTTAGAACTTAGAACCCTCCGCTCCCTATGCAACTTTGTGGGAACTCAGGCACAAACACATTTTCATTAAACACTATCAGAGTGTCTAGCAATGTGTTTCAGGATACCACACATGTCCCCAAGCAGGATATCACCTTTGCTGCCAGTCATTGGGTGCAGTGGCGCATGTGATCATGTGATACCAGGCCAGAAGAAAACAAGACAGAGACCAGAAGTTAGATTAGCAGTAGAGCATCAGTGAGCAGCAATCAGCAGCAATGAGCAATATCAATCTTTCAATAGGTGATGTAGGCTAAGGGGCATAACCAGACAACCCCTTTACCCCTCTCTTAGTCAGACCACCACTGCAAACATAGAATATTCTGTGTTTGATTTTCAGTGACATAGAACTGCCCAAAGTCAACATTGTAAAAGAAATTTGCTTTCTTTGAATATTGGGGCAGATTTGCTAACCCTGTAGATGACGTAAATTTAGGCTGTTAGACCTGTAGCAGATTTATCACAGTGGTTCAGGTTGGATGATAAATGTGGCCCACAGCTAGATACTTTTGTATACCTTTACAACTATTACCTCAGCTGCAACAGAATTTTACTCAAGAATTGTGGTGCAATTTTGGTATAAAATGTTGCATTCCACGCCACACTCCTTCCCTTTGTCAAGCTAGATGTAGAGAATTTTCCCAAAACTACATGTGCCAAACAATGCCCAAAATGCAACAGGTGTTGGCACAATTTATCACCTATCAGTCTAGGAGCATTAGCAAATATGAGCCACTGAATTGAAATAAATGCATGCAAACAACCAAGACTGTTGATAGGAGGAAAACCACTTTGTAGCCCCCGATAACCGCACCCCCCCCCCATCCCCATCTTATCAACTTCCAACATTGAACACTCTTAATAACCACATGACTCGAGCTTCTTTACAAACACCTTTTATTGTTGGGTGGTGATCGGCCACAGCATTAAACTGAAACGAGCGGCAAGCTCTTTAACATCAAGATATTGTTATATAACCGAAACGGAGCGGTATGCCGACCACCGGACTCCCGGCGGGCAAGTTCGCCATCCATCTCTCTCTGTATTCCATTCCATTAATTGCCGCCTGCTGTGACTTGCAACAGAACTGAACATCCTTATCACTAGGAAAAAAGAACAAATGTCAGTAAAACGCCCTTTTTTTTTTTTTTTTAATCATCCCATGACACCATAAAACCTTGCGAACCAAGACCCTAAGAAAAGGAAAGGGGAGGGAGGGTGGGACCAACGCTTCCGTGTGCTAAGAGGAAGATGAAGCCTCCAGCAGGGGTTTATAACTATTGTGGGAGGTGACCACTACCCTGTAGGAGGGTTTTACACCTAGAAGGGGTGGATTCCTTCTGCCTGCCACCATTAACCCCTTAATGTGCCTGTATGGCCCAGGCTGAAGGCACATAACCCATTAATGTGATATGGGGGGGGAGGGGCACTGCAGCCCATTCACTCTAGGGAGGGGGACATAAACAGTCCCTGCACCCCTTCCCTATCCTGTCAGGTGTTTCCCAGATGTAGTGGTTAGCTGCTATTTCAATGAGATTGGTCTGTTATGAAGTATCCATCAACAGTAATCAACTATTCTGAAGACTCCAAGAGCGACCAAAGAAGCAGCAAGCTTGAAAGTCTGAGATGAAATATAGAAGGCCAGTAGGTCAGTAAGTAGAAGGCCAAGCACTGCTTCTTAGCCCTGGACAACAGGCAAGAGGTCAAGTACGGCATCAATATTCTGGATTACAAACAGCATACCTCCTAATTTACAAAGAAGTAAAGAGGGACAAATCCTGTGGCCCACACAGCTTGCCATGGATTTTTTTTCATGTAAAGCCATATCCCAAAAAACACAGTGCTGGTGCTTTCTAAGAAGTATTCACAGATAAATAAGCGTTTTCTTTTTAAATCTGAACATTGAGTCAAGGACTGTTCCTTCACATTTTAAGTACACTACACAACAATTAGAAGTTACTGAAGGGGAGAAATCAATGGAAATAACCTGAGGAACCAGCAGTGAATGGGATGGTTAGAGCAATGACATAGAATCATAGTGTCAGAAATAGGAATATCTAAAGTAAAGCAGGAATAAGAGTCACAAATTATATAGCAGATGTCATGACCAAAATTAAAAAATGTGGTAATGATTATGAAGCTGTGTGATTAAGAGTGATTAAGCCTCAGTGTAAAAGCCAGTACTTCTACAGCATGGTTGGCAGTATAAATGAATTCAAGATATCCAAGACTCCGTTGAAAACGAGATGACAAAAGCACTCTGGTCAGAAAAGACATACAAAACCATGTTCCAGAGTCCCTATGGTCTATCGATTTTATATGAGCCTTTGAGGGCTTGTCCACCTTTTATTAAGTGATGGCCTGTCCTTAGGGTAGGCAATCTCTAGTTGCTCAGTTTTCCTACACCCCGAACCCCCACCAAGGAGCTGTTCGGAAATACCTCTGGCCCCAGAAGCAGACAGCTCTACTACTTTGTAGTGGGCTGAGCTAGTCACTGCATTCCATTGAAATCAAAAGAGGCAGTGCTGCAGTGCCAAGCTCAGTCCACTACAAAGTAGTAGAGCTGTCTGCTTCTGGTGCCAGAGCTATTCTCAAAAAGCTGATCGGAGGAGGTGCTGAGTCTCAGATCCCCGCAGATCAGCTAATAATAGCTTATCCTTAGGATAGACCATCGCATAATAAAAGGTGGACGACACCATTATTACTAGACAGTGGTTTTGCGCTATTTCACAGTACTTTTCCATCAAAACACATTTTTCGATATTTAGTAGGATTTCACATAGAGAGATTCTGGACTCACATTAATTAAACAATAGCTGAAAACCTACCTAAGCTCTGGAGACCTTGTCTGAATTGCATCTGCTAGGCACTGAGCCTAATAATGTATATACAGTAACCTGAGGATTCTTTTGGGAAATATTTCTTGTAAACAATGTCCGTTCCTATATAATAAGGGCCTGCAACTCACTGTATAAATTCTCCATAACTGGTGCTTCTGCTTTTCACTTTTGGTAGATATAAATACGTTAAGCAAACAGCTGGCCGCTCTCTTTTTCTGTAATGACTTCAGTTACAAGTGTTTGCATAACAGGAAATTCTATTTGATCAGATCAGAGAAAAACTGTATAGTATATGAACAATCTTTTTTAAGCAATATATGAGATCCTTTACCTAAATATTAGACCGTGAACACTAGTAATGATTGCAAGAGGAACTATAAAAATACATTCAAAAACCATGCTCCACATGAGATCAAAAAGATTAAAATGTACTTGGGTATAAAAGGGTACGAATAAAGCCTTATTCACACATCAGTGTTTGGGTCAATGATTTCCATCAGTGATTGTGAGCCAAAACCAGGATTGGAGCCTCCACACACATAAGGTATAAGGGAAAGGTCTGCACTGGTTCTGTGCTTAGAGCCACACCAGGTTTTGTCTCAAAATCACGAGTGATGCTAGGGGGGCTCGTCCCCATCAGCGCCTACCATTGCCCCCTCCTCCCCCAACACTGGATGTATTCATCCGCTCACGTTGAGAAGCAGTGGCGGCCCTGCTGGGACCAGGAACAATGCAGGGAACCAGGCAAGTAGAATTAGTGTGAGGGGCCCGGGCATATTGGGGAACATTTCCAGGCTCTTATAACCACTTTAATCTTGCACTAGACAGGCCTGATTTTTTTTTAACTGCTATCTGGTTCATGGACCAGAATGGCACAGTTTGAGATGACACTTTAATTTCACTCCCGGAGGTTTTTTCGGTTATGCATTTTCGTTTTGCGCTCCCTGCCTTCAAACAGCCATAACTGTTTTATTTTTCTGTTCACATAGCTGTATGAGGGCTTGTTTTTTGCGGGACAAGTTGTACTTTCTAACGCCACCATTTAATATTGAATATGGTGTAGTGGGAAGCGGGAAAAAAATTCCAAATCAGGTGAAATTGCAAAAAAAACGCTATTCCGCTACTGTTCTACGGGTTTCTTATTTACAGCGTTTGATGTGCATTAAAACTGACCCGTTACTTTCATTCTACTGGTCAGTACAAATCCGGCAATACCTAATATGTATAGTTTTTCCTGCGTTTTGATAGTGATAAAATAATTAGAAAGTTGCCCTTTTTTTTTTTTTTTCCTTGTCATATCTTGACCCCTATAACTTTTTGGTATTTATGTGTACGGAGCTGTATGGGGGCTCATTTTTTGCGGGGTGATCTGAAGTTTTTATTGATACCATTCTGGGGTGTGTATGACTTTTTGATCACTTTTTATTTAATTTTTTTAAGGAAAAAAAGCGACAAAAAACGGCGAATCGCCATTTGGACGCTTTTTTCCGCCACACAATTCGCCGTATTGGAATTTTTTTTTATATTTTAAAAGTACGGGCGTTTTCGGTCACGGTGATACCCATGATGTCTATATTTATTGTTATTTAGGTATTTATTTTTTAATTATACGGAAAGGGGGGTGATTTGAACTTTTATATATTTTTTATTTTTTATATATTTTTTTTACATTTTTTTTAAATTTTTTTTGACTATTTTAAAGCTCAAATATGAGCTCATATATTGTTGTTTTTTTTTTTCTTTATGAGCAATCAGGGATTTTCTAGACTGAGATAAATCCAAGAATTGCTCATTTCTTATCTTGGCCTGCCATCTAGTGGCCAGAATAAGAATTGCACTTTGAAAACTGTAATCCTCACCAGCGAGGATTACAGTTTTCATATGGTGTACAGACACCCCGATTGGCCACTCGGGGCGTCTGTACACCACCCGGAAGCGTACGCTCCCGGGTTCAGACACAACTAGATGCCGTGATCATGTGTGATCACGGCATCTAAACGCCCAGCAAGACGCCGCCGATGAGGTAAGTAGCGGCAAGTCTCTGCTGTTAGAAACAGCAGAGACTTGCCGGCCATGACGCCCGCCGCACTTGCGAGCGGGCGCCATGTGCCCGCATCGCCCCAGCGCCGTACATGTAGAGTGTAAGGGTTAACGGGTTTCTGTCACCAGTTTTTTCGGTATGAATCAGGCTGACATTAGAGATGTGCTAATGTCACCTGATTCCAAATATATATATCTGTTTTATTTACTGGTGCCTCCATTTTTATATAAAATGAACTTTTATTTTATGCTAATAAGGCCTCTAGGTGCAAGGGGCGTTACCCCTGCTCCTAGAGGCTCTGTTGATTGACAGGACCAGGCAGAGAAGAAACACTCCATTCACCATAGCTTTCAAGGACCTTCAATGATGTCATGACCATGTGATCAGTCACATGGTTTAGGAGGAGAAGGCTGTTTGTGTGATCCTAACCATGTGACTGATCACATGGTCATGACATCATTGAAGGTCCTTGCAAGCTATGGTGAATGGAGTGTTTCTTCTCTGCCTGGTCCTGTCAATCAGCAGAGCCTCTAGGAGCAGGGATAACGCCCCTTGCACCTAGAGGCCTTATTAGCATAAAATAAAAGTTCATTTTATATAAAAATGGGGGCACCAGTAAATAAAACAGATATATATTTGGAATCAGGTGAGATTAGCACATCTCTAATGTCAGCCTGATTCATACTGAAAAACTGGTGACAGAAACCCTTTAAAGGGAGTCTGTCACCTAATTCCCACTAATATAACTAAGAACACTGCCCCACAGAAGATTGCACACACATATCCAGACATACCTGTGTGCACTTTATACCTTTATTCTATGTCCAGGAAAAGCACTTTTATTCTGCTAAAAAAAAACAGCTCCCAAGCGTCCAGCTGAAAGTGAAAGTAAAAACAGCTTTCACTCCTGACTCTATTTATAACAGCTATATTTTCTAATATAGTGGATATGATGCTATGTTTCTGGTATCATTTGACAGGTTGGAATGCCAAACAAGATCATATTTCTAGTGCCTACCAATCCCAAGATATGAGCAACTAAAGCAGCTCTCCCCTCTTCAGTCTCGTTTGCTTTGGGCACTTGCGGCAGCAGAGCTGGGCACTTGGGAGCTGTTTTCCAGCAGAATAAAAGTGCTTTTCCTGGACATGGAATACAGACACAAAGTGCATACAGGTATGCTTGGGATGTGTATGCAATCTTCTATGGGGCAGTGCTCTTAGTTATATTGGTGAAAAACAGGTGAATGACCCTTTAACAATGAATTTCACATATGCCTCATTCACATATCAGTGTTTTGGTCAGTGATTGCCAGTAATTTTGAGCCAAAACAAGGTGTGACTGTAAAAACAGAACAGGTTCAGATCTTTCCCTTACACCTTATGTCTGTGGAGGCTCCAGTCCTGGTTTTGGTACGATAAATCAGGTATACCCAGGCTACTCTACCTAATAATATTCATCCCACTAGGTGGCCCACACTCAGTGTTAAGGCTTGAAACTTAAAGAGAACCTGTCAGCTCCGAAACACCCCCTGAACTAGAGTAAGCGGTGTATAATGTAAGTGGTGCTGAATCCGATTATGTAATTTGTATCTTCATACTCATTTCCAGTCCGACGCTGGGCTCCCACAAACCAGCAGTAAAATGCATTGAGAGGACTCTTCTTTGAGTCCTTTCCATTATGTGAGTGAGCACTGGAGTCCAGTAAGTGCATTTTACTGCTGGTTTGTCAGAACGCAAGTGAGTATGAAGATAAAAATTACATAACCGGACTCGATGTCAGTTACACTATACACCGCTTACTCTAGTTTGGAGGGTGTTTCAGAGCTGTCAGGTTCCCTTTAAATTGCAGGGAGAGTGTATCACTGTGGGCATTACGGCTCTAGCGTAATGGCTCCTTAATGGAACAAAATTAAGAAATAGAGGCTGCGCCAATAAAGTAGTGGAGAAAAAAAATGTTCTTTTAATGCATGTTGTGGTAGTCTAAACACATGCTTTTAATTCCTTCTATTAGCTGTATATTTACTGTGCGTCAGTATTACAGGTTACTGTAACCATCAGATCTAATTTATTGCCGTAGACTTAACTGTGCAGTACCACAAGATTCAAGTACTGGTCCCATGACAAAGTGGGGAAGGTGGCAGCATAAGTAGCAGTAAAAGTGACCCCATGACAGAGTGGGGAGGGTGGCAGCAGTGGCAGTAACAATGACAATAGTAGCCCCATAAGAGAGAGGGGATGGGGGCTAACAGCAGTGGCAGTAACACGGACAATAGTCTCCCCATGACAAAGTGGAGAGGGGGGGCAGCAGCAGTGGCAGTAAGGCCGTGTTCACATCACTGTTTATTTTTCCGTTCTTCTGATCCCTCAGAAGAACAGAAAACTAAAAAAAACAAACAAAGCCTGTATCATTAGAATCCATAAAGTCTCTTTCAGACAGTTAATATTTGATCATAATTTGTAAGCCAAAAACAGGAGTGGGTCCAAACCAGAGATATGTAATGGAAATATTTGCATCTCGTCTGTGTTTTGGACCCACTCCTACTTTTGGCTTACAAATACTGATCAAATACTGACCGTGTGAAAGAGTCCTTATAGATGCTCAAAATACAGGATACTTTTTTCTGTTCTTCCGATGGATAAGGAAAACAGAAAAATAAATGTGATGTTAACACTGACAAACAGGGACAATAGTGGGGATGGGGCTCAATAGCGGTGGCAGTAACAGGGACCATGATGGCCCCATAACAGAGTGGGGATGACGTAAAACAGCAGTAGCAGTAACAGGGACAATAGTGGCCCATGACAGAGTGGAGAGAGGGGGGCAGAAGTGGCATACAGCACAAGATGGTAGCAGACCACAGGAGTAGCAGAACCCCAAAACAGCAGTGTGATAGCAAGGCCCAGGGGCATGCATATCTTTTAAAAATGTAACATGTTTCTATCAGTATGCCAAGAAGCCCCAATGTAGGAATGTCAGTAGAGCGGGTGGTTAGCATCAGGCGGGTGGCAGCATCAAAAAGGAGACAGCAGGACAAGGCAATAAGTAACAACCCATTTTGCAGAATATTCTGGTGTGACAGCACACTACAGTATGATCATTAGTGGCTGCTCATCAAAGACTCCAGACTGAAGTTGCTGCATATGGAGATGGTGCTGTTCTTGCCCCCCTCCCCCACCCCCACTCATGGCAGTGGAGCATGAGTGCAGAGTAAGACCTTTCTGAGGATAGGTCATGGGGCTTTTAGGCAGCAAACAACTGACTACACAGCATGTCTCTATAGTAGACCATTTCTGCATCCCTCTCAGAAGGTCTAAAAAATGTCCCCTCTAACAATGAGGATAGCCAGTATTCATCCCTCTGCCGAATCCTGACAATACGGCTGTCACTACACAAACATGACAGCATGCATCTGGTCATTTGTAAATGGGGCTTGGAGGGCCTCCCTGCCTTCATCTTCACTGCATACTGCTACAGTCTGTTGGGGTCATCTGCCTTGTCCTCGTCCTCCAGCTCCTCTCCTTTCGCTTGAGCACCTAGATGAGCATAATATTCCTGAGCGTTTCTGTCCTCCCCCTTCTCTGCCAGTTCATTCCCCTCAGGGCTCAGGTGGCCGTGAAGTGGAGGTGCCAAGTCTTCCGTCCCCTCGCCAATCAAATTTGTCAGCATCCCCTCAGGAAGTGAAGTAGTGGAATGACATCATTCATCCCGTAGTTCTACCAGCTTAAAAGTCAGTGTCTTGCATGAGTTGTCACTGGTTAACGTGGAAGTTACACCGAGTAGACCTGTTTATCTGCAGCATTAATAAATTGTTAACTGCCTTCCTCTGCTCGTACAGGTGGTCTAACATATGGAGCGTGGAGTTCCAATTGGTTGAAACGTTGCATATCAGGCAATGTTGGTCAAGAGCATTTTTGCTTTGCAGCTTAAGGAGGGTATGTTTTGCACGGTTAGTGGGTGAAGTGCATGCACTGTTTCCTAAACATTTTTAACAGATCATTGGACGACATATCTGCGTGATACTGCCTGCCGCTGCTGTTCCTTTGGAGGGCCCAGGCAACTGTTTGTTGGCCATTGTGTACAGTAACTGAATCAGTAATGTAACGGATTAACTAAGAATGTGGCAACAATCACCCTAAAATACTGAGGCACAGTAATTCTATGTATAAGCTAACAAATTAACTAGGAATGTGTCAGCAGTTCAACAAGATGCACACGGCGATATATTAAAACACCCTTTAATACTGTGGCACAGTAATTCCATGTGTAAAGAAACACATTACTGATTCCCCTTTAAAAGTGTCCTCTCTGACCCAGGAAGAGGTACAGCAACGTCTTAAAATATTAAAATAGACAAATCACCAGGACCGGATGGCATACACCCCCGTATCCTAAGAGAATTAAGTAATGTCATCGACAGACCCTTATTTCTGATATTTAAGGACTCTATACTGACGGGGAGTGTTCCACAGGATTGGCACATAGCAAATGTGGTGCCAATATTCAAAAAGGGTCCAAAAACAGAGCCCGGAAACTATAGGCCGGTTAACTTCTGTTGTGGGTAAACTGTTTGAAGGTTTTTTGAGAGATGCTATCTTGGAGTACCTCAATGAAAATAAGCAAATAACTCTGTATCAGCATAGCTTCATGAGGGATCGGTCATGTCAAACCAATTTAATCAGTTTCTATGAGGAGGTAAGTTCTAGACTTGACCACGGCGACTCAATGGATGTCGTATATTTGGACTTCTCCAAAGCGTTTGACACGGTACCACATAAAAGGTTAGTATACAAAATGACAATGCTTGGCCTGGGAGAAAATGTCTGTATGTGGGTAAGTAACTGGCTCAGTGATAGAAAACAGAGGGTGGTTATTAACGGTAGATACTCAGATTGGGTCACTGTTACTAGTGGGGTACCACAGGGGTCTGTATTGGGTCCTATTCTCTTCAATATATTTATTAATGATCTTGTAGAAAGCTTGCACAGTAAAATATCAATTTTTGCAGATGACACTAAACTGTGTAAAGTAATTAACACAGAGGAGGACAGTGCACTGCTACAGCAGGATCTGGATAGACTGGAGGCTTGGGCAGAGAAGTGGCAGATGAGGTTTAACACTGACAAATGTAAGGTTATGCATATGGGAAGGAATAATGCAAGTCACCAGTACATACTAAATGGTAAAGCATTGGGTAACTCTGACATGGAAAAGGACCTAGGAATTTTAGTGAACAGCAAGCTAAGCTGTAGAAGCCAGTGCCAGACAGCTGCTGCCAAGGCCAATAAGATAATGGGTTGCATCAAAAGGGGCATAGATGCCCGTGATGAGAACATAGTCCTGCCACTTTACAAATCACTAGTCAGACCACACATGGAGTACTGTGTACAGTTCTGGGCTCCTGTGAACAAGGCAGACATAGCAGAGCTGGAGAGGGTTCAGAGGAGGGCAACTAAAGTAATAACTGGAATGGGTGGATGAAAATTAGGGTTATTCACTTTAGAAAAAAGACGACTGAGGGGAGATCTAATAACTATGTATAAATATATCAGGGGTCAGTACAGAGATCTCTCCCATCATCTATTTATCCCGAGGACTGTGACTGTGACGAGGGGACATCCTCTGCGTCTGGAGGAAAGAAGGTTTGTACATAAACATAGAAGAAGATTCTTTACGGTAAGAGCAGTGAGACTGTGGGACTCTCTGTCTGAGGAGGTGGTGATGGTAAGATCACTAAAAGAGTTCAAGAGGGGCCTGGATGTATTTCTGGAGGGTAATAATATTACAGGTTATAGTTACTAGAGAGGGGTCGTTGATCCAGGGAGTTATTCTGATTGCCTGATTGGAGTCGGGAAGGATTTTTTTCCCCTAAAGTGAGGAAAATTGGCTTCTACCTCACAGGGTGTTTTTTTTTTGCCTTCCTCTGGATCAACTTGTAGGAAAACAGGCTGAACTGGATGGACAGATGTCTTTTTTCGGCCTTACAAACTATGTTACTAGATTAACTGGGAATGTGGCAACAGTTCAATAAGATACACACGACAATATATTAGATCGCCCTAAAATACTGAGGCACAGTAATTCTATGTACAAATTAGCAAATTAACTGGGAATGTGGCAGCATTTGAACAAGATGCAAAAAGCAAGATATTAGAACACCCTTTAATACTGAGGCACAATAATTCCATGTATAAAGTAACAGATCAACTGGATATGTTACAGGAGTTTAACAAGAAGCACACAACGATATATTAGTAATTATATGCATAAACTAACAAATTACATGTAACTGGAAATGTGGCAGCAGTTCAACAAGATGGACACGGCGACTACACTCAACCTGCACTGTCCCTATGCTCTCCCTACAGTCTCTAAAAACTCTTCCTATGATCTCCCTATACTGTTCATGCACTGTCCCTGCACTCTCCCTATCCAGTATTCTTCTATTAACAGTTTTAGCAACACTGCCCCTAGCACTGAAAATGAAACAGAACGGCACATCAGGGGGATCTCAGGCACATTCTTTCTGATGAAAAATGCACTGAGCCATCAATCGGGGAGAAAAGGCAGGACAGGGGTGTGGCTAGCTTCACTTGGAGTGTTAAGACTGCTGCCCTCTTGATCCAATTTGCATAAGCTGCCTAGAATGAATAAAGTTGTTTTTTGGCAAAGTTTTCCATCAGATCAAACAGGCAAAGATATTATTGGAGACGTGATAACTGTAGCTGTGTGTTACTGTGCGCAGTTAGGGAGCCATTATGGTGATGTCACGTTGCCTTTAACAGCCACCCCAAGAACGTAGGAGCTGTCTATGAAACCTCATTCAGGGTGATAAAAGGTAATGCTATAAAAATTCAGTAATTTGCATCATTCATAGTCATGCATCATGTATAAAGATACCCTTGCCTTTAGTAGCAAGTTGATGAAATGAAATATATTTCATTCACTTGGCAAAGTAGAATATTTTGAGTTATAAGTCTCTGGATTGGAACAGAAAAGGAACATTCCCTAGCCTCATATCTGACAGTTTTTTTTTATGTTTGATGAGTACACTCTATGGTTTTTCTTAAACTGACAAGTTGTCAGCAAGAGAAGATTGGTTAGTAGATCAGATTCACTATATAATCCCTTGAGTGGCCAAACTTTGGCGATGCAATCATCTATGATCTTGGCTATAGGGACATTTACTATGGATATTAAACAGCATCATTTATATGACTTCTCACATATTTTATGTTGTTCAATGAATTTTTATTTTTCAGTCCTCATAGCTATTCCACTTTCAGGAATCTAGAACAGAAGTACTCAACAGGCTGACTGCTGATCGAACCTGGACCATGGGTGCGAACTGTACGGACCCCTACATGTTCCACTTTCAACAGTATCTGCACATATACAGCTGAATACAATGGTGAAGCATGGTGCCATCAGCATCCTGCCTCACAATTCCCCTGCCATTGGTGATTCAGCACAAGCAGGCGCAATGCAGTGATGTCAGTCTTGTGGCTCAGCATAGCAGGCACAATGATGTCACTGCATTGTACCTGCTTGCTTTGAACCGCCACTGACCAGTGAAGAAGCAGGGAAATGATAGCTGGGGAACATGGGGTGAGTGAATATTTAAACTAGAGGTAATATGGGGCATCACTCAATGGAGGACACTTAAGGGAGTGTCACTCTGTGGAGGCATGTCTGTGTGGGGACCACTTAAGAGGACAGCAAACTGTATGGGGCCCACTTAAGGGGACATCACTGTTAGAGGGGCACCTAAAGGGAATCAGTCTCCATAATTCTGGACTATTAGCTGCAGTATTACATAAGTACTGCTGCATATAAGGAGTCAAAAGAATTCTGAAGGACAGTTCCCCTAGCCCTTCAATAACCCTCTCTACATCTCTAGGTGGGTGGAGGGCCAGCCACCTTCCACATGGAAGATGCAAAAAGTAAAATCCTAAACAAGACCTACGGGTTTTGAGTGGTCCTTTCAAAACACATTTTTTCAGCTCAGCTTTAACCTGATGGCGACCACCCACTGTCTTTAGACGGCGGGCGGCGCGAGTCCCCAGTCACCGCTGCAGAAAAGGGGTGTCAGGGAGCCCCCGGACGGACCAGCAGCGGGGGTTCGGCTGTGCCCAGTAGCCAGACCCCTGCTGAATGCGCCAGCATCGATGAAAACACCGTTGCCAGCGCATTAACCCTTCATGTGCCGCGGTCAGCGCTGACCGCGCACATGAGGCGCGCGGCATGGTGCGCAGCTTTTCAGGATGGTGAGCGGGGGCCATCGGGTCCCCGTGCTGCTGTGACGGGGACCTGATGGCTTAGATAGCAGCCCAATGCCTTCCTTAGGCATCGTGGCTGCTATCCCTGCGAGCCTGTGCGATCCAGCCCCCTGGATCGCACAGGAAGAAGGCTGTAAGTGTATTACACTGAGTAATACACTTACAGCCAATGCATTACAATACAAAAGCATTGTAATGCATTGTAAAGGGGATAAGACCCGCAAAAGTTAAAAAAGTGGAAAAGAAAAGTTAAAAAATAAAGTTAAAAAAATAATAATAAAAGTTTAAAAAAAAACAAAAACGCCATTTTCCCAAAAAAAGTAAAAAAAAATTGTAAGAAAAAGATAAAAAAAGAAAGGTATACATATTAGGTATCACCGCGTCCGTAACAACCTGTTCTATAAAAATATTACATGAGACAGCCCCCCAGGCGAATGCTGTAAAAAAATGTTTTTAAAAACTATGCCAAAATAGCCATTTTTTTCCCTTTTCCCTCACAAAAATTGTAATAGCAGGCAATCAAAAAGGTGTATTTAACCCAAAATGGTACCAATCAAACCGTCATCTTGTCCTGCAAAAATGATACCCTACCTGAGACAATCGCCCGAAAAATAAAAAAAATATGGCTCTCAGAAAATAGCAACACAAAAAAAAGATTCTATTCTGTTCAAAAATGCATCTAATGTGTAAAACTTTCCAAAAATAAAAATGTTAGCCATATTGGGTATCGCCACGTCCATAACAACCTGCTCTATAAAAATATTACATGAGATGGCCCCTTAGGCGAATGCTGTAAAAAAAATTTAAAAAAACTATGCCAAAATAGCCATTTTTTTCCCTCTTCCCTCACAAAAAGTGTAATAGCAGGCGATCAAAAAGGCGTATTTAACCCAAAATGGTACCAATCAAACCATCATCTTGTCCCGCAAAAATTGATACCCTACCTAAGACAATCGCCCAAAAAATTAAAAAAAATATGGCTCTCTGAAAATGGCAACACATAAACAAGACTTAATTCTGTTCTAAAATGCATCTAATGTGTAAAACTTAACAATAATAAAAATGGTAGACATATTGGGTATCGCCGCGTTCGTAACAACCTGCTCTATAAAAATATCACATGACTTGCCCCCTCAGGTGAATGCTGTAAACAAAATGCTAAAAAAAACTATGCCAAAACAGCTATTTTTTTCACCTTGACTCACAAAAAGAGTAATACCAAGCGATCAAAAAGGCGTATTTACCCCAAAATGGTACCAATGAAAACCTCACCTCATCCTGCAAAAAATGAGCCCCTACAGAAGACAATAGCTCAAAAAATTAAAAATCAATGGCTCCTGCAAACCACTCCATCAAAATCTGTGTTGTAAAATACATATGGCACTCCTGTTCTGAGTCCTGCCATGTGCCCCCACAGCAGTTTACCACCACATATGGGGTGTTGCCGTATTCAGGAGAAAATGGGTAACAAATTATGGGGTGCTTTTCTCCTGTTACCCCTTATGCAAATAAAAAAAATTGGGGCTAAAGCCACATTTTATTGGAAGAAATGAAACTTTTCATTTTCACAGCCAAGTGTTTCCAAATTCCATAAAACGCTTAGGGGGTCAAAGTGGCCAGTACCCCCCTTAATATACTCGTTGAAGGGTGTAGTTTCCAAAATGGGGTCACTCTTTGAGGGTTTCCACTGTAGGGGTACGTCAGGGTCTCTCAATTACAAAATGGTGCCTAAAAACTATTCTAGTAAAATCTGCCTCCAAAATCCGTATGACGCTCCTTTCCTTCTGACCACTGCCACAAACCCATAGAGACGTTTACCACCACATATGGGGTATTTCTGTAAACTGCAGAATCAAAGTAATGTATATTGAGGTTTAGTTTGCTGTTAACCCTTGCTGTGTTGCAAGAAAAAAAATATTAACATGAATAATCTACCAAAAAAGTGAAATTTTGAAATTTCACCTCCATTTTCCTTTAATTCTTGTGGAACACCTCAAGGGTTAACAAAGTTTGTAACAGCAGTTTTTTTTATAATTTGAGGGGTGTAGTTTCTAAAATGGGGTCATTTATGGAGGGTTTCATTATGTAAGCCCCTCAAAATCACTTTATATCTGAATTGGTGCTTAAAAAAAATGGTTTTGAAAATTTGGTGAAAATTTGAAAAATGGCTTCTAAACTTCTAAGCCCTCTAACGTCCTAAAAAAGTAAAATGACATTTATAAAATGATGCCAACATAAAGTAGACATATGGGGAATGTAAAATAATAACTATTTTTGGAGGTATTACTATTTATTTTGAAAGTAGAGAAATTGAAATTTGCAAATTTGCTAATTTTTCCAAATTTTTTTTAAATTTGTTATTTTTTTATAAATAAAAATGAAATATTTTGCCACAAATTTACTACTGTTGTGAAGCACAATATGTGACTAGAAAACAATCTCAGAATGGCCTGGATAAGTAAAAGCGTTCCAAAGTTATTACCACATAAACTGACACATGTCAGATTAGCAGAAATCAGTCTGGTCACGAAGGTGCAAAATGGCCCGGTCATTAAGGGGTTAAATGCTAATAGCGGGGAATGGGGGAAGGGGAGAGGGTGCCACTTAAGGAGACATCACTGTGTTTGAGAGGTACTTAGAGGGCATCTCTCTGTGTGGGGTACACTTATAGGGCATAACTCTCTATGGCTCTCTATGGGGGCCACTTAAGGCACCATCACTCTGTGATGGGGCATTTAAAGGGAGTCTTTCACCTTTTTTTCACCAAAATAACTAAGAACAATACCCCACAGAAGATTGCATACACATCCCATACATACCTGTGTGTACTTTGTGTCTGTATTACATGTCCAGGAAAAGTACTTTTATTCTGCTGGAAAAGAGCTCCCAAGTGCCCAGCTCTGCTGCTGCAAGTGCCAAAAGCAAACCAGACTGAAGAGGGGAGGGCTGCTTTAGCTGCTCATATCTTGGGATTGGTAGCAGATAGAAAAATGGTTCTGACCTTCTTTGAAACCTGGCTTTCAAATGATACCAAAATAACAGCATTATATCCAATATATCAGAAGATATAGCTGTTAGAAATTGGGTCGGGAGAGAAAGCTGTTTTTAGTTTCACTTTCAGCTGGGCACTTGGGAGCTGTTTTCCAGCAGAATAAAAGTGCTTTTTCTGAACATGGAATACAGACACAAAGTGCACACAGGTATGTCTGGGATGTGTATGCAATATTCTATGGGGCAGTGCTCTTAGTTAGGGTGGGTTCACATCAGCGTTATGCTTTCCGTTTGTGTTTTCCGTTATAACATGGTTATAACGGAAAATAACGGAAACCATAAGACGGAAGTCAAAACGGAAGCCTTTAGAGGCATTCCGTTTTAATCCGTCATAATAGAAGCCTATGAGAATCATAACGGATCCATTTGGTTCCCGTTATGCAAAACGGAAAACAAAGTCCTGTCGACAGGACTTTGTTTTCCGTTCAGCATAACGGAACTCAGACGGATCCGTTATGATTCTCATAGGCTTCTATTATGACGGATCAAAACGGAAGCCTCTAAAGGCTTCCGTTTTGACTTCCGTCTTATGGTTTCCGTTATTTTCCGTTATAACCATGTTATAACGGAAAACACAAACGGAAAGCATAACGCTGATGTGAACGAGCCCTTATATAGGTGAAAAACAGGTGTAAGACTCCCTTTAACATACTTCATTAGACACGATATGCTGCAAGGGGTCCAAATATCCATCTGCGATCACATTCAGCAATCAATTGTAATATGCCACACTTCTGTTTATTCCCGTCCTTTAACTCTTACATAATGGACACCCGTTATGGCATCAGGCAAAGCGATTTCAGTACATGTCGACATGTTGTTCTGCTGACCATTGCCCGATAAGGATATCATTTGTGCCAACTTCCTTGGGCTTTTCATAATCCTCTCCTAGATGTCTGCAACTATGCTAGTTGTATGAACACATAGGGGGTCATTTATTATCCTGAAATATGCCTATATTAGGCATATTTCAGGTGCAGATTGCAGCAACACAGTCCTTTGTGTCTTTGAATGAGCGTGTGCATACATAGGCCTCCACAATTTTTTGTGAATCGATTATGCCATGTTGGATACATGTACAACACTACTGCCCTCCACAGAGAGTACCCCTTGACTGGCAGGGAAGGAAACAATGTGCTCCATACCTTTCTTAAGCTACTATGGTAAAATGAAAGCTGAGCTCTGATTGGTCGCTATGGGCAACAGACAGTTTTACTTGTAAGACCATTGTGAGGCCCAATATCCAATATCCTGCATATACCACACAGGGGTAAACAGGGGTTTGTTTTTCATGGTGGACCCTGTATATTAGTGCTTCCCCTAAAAAACATACAGCTTTAGGCCCCTTTAACACGGGCGATGTTTCAGCGCGGGTGCAATGCGTGATGCGAATGCATTGCACCCGCACTGAATTCTGACCCATTCATTTCAATGGGGCTTTTCACATGAGTGATGTTTTTCACGCATCAGTTCGCCGTTGCGTGAAAATCGCAGCATGTTCTATATTCTGCGTTTTTCACGCAGGCAAGTGCGGATGCAATGCCTGATTCACTGATGGTTGCTAAGAGATGTTGTTTGTAAACATTCAGTTTTTTATCACGCGCGTGAAAAACGCATTAAAACGCTTCGCACCCGCGCAGAAAAAACTGAACGAATGTACGCAATCGCAGTCAAAACTGACTGTGATTTCGTGCGGATTGGTGCGGATGCGTGCCGATTTTCGAACGCATCCGAACCAAATCCGCAACGCTCGTGTGAAAGAGGCCTAAGGGTGGCTGCACAGATTATGTGTGTTTTTTCTGTGCGGATTATGGTGCAGAAAAACTGCAGCGTAATACAGTAACAGCAAAGTGAATCAGATTTGTCATCACTTTGCTTTTTTCCTTAGGACGGAATTTAAAATGCACTGCATGTCAATTGTTTACATAAGCAGAAAAACGTGCAAAAATCTGCACCAAAAATCACATAAAAAACACACTAAAACTGAAATAAATAGTGCAAAGTTATGTATGTTTTTTGTGCAGGTTTAATGCAGATTTCTTGTTTTCTGCACACAAATCAGCACCCTGTGTAGGCACCCTGAGGGCTTATTCATAGGACAGAATCACACGGAATCATAAAAACACCCTAAAAACCTTCCATTCATTTCAATCTATATTTTGGGGCAGAATCTGATTCCATGTCTGTTCCATGTTTTTGCAGATAGGATGTGGACCCATTCATTCCAATGAGTCCGAAAAAAATGCAGACAGCACACCATATTCTGTCCTCATCCGTATGTTTGTTTCGTAGCCCCGCAAAAAATATAGAGCATGTCCTATTCTTGTCCGTTTTGTGGACAAGCACAGGCATTGTTCAATTGGATCAGCAAAAAAAAAAATAAAAAGCATCCAACGCAGATGTCACACAAACATTATCCGTATTTTTTGCATGTGCATGTAGCCTTAATCTAACATAAGAAAATCTGAGGAATGTTCTGCCATACTTCATATATATGGTGTTATTCTTTATCAGGGCTCATGTACACGACCATATGTATTTTGTGGTCTGCATCTGTGTGACATCCTTGTTACATTAATTTTTTGGGTATCCATTGTAACAATGCTTGTCCTTGTCCTCAAAGATTAGGAAATTTTGCTATTTTTTACGGAACGAACTTGCTGATAAACAGGTTCTGCATTCGGGCCGCAAAAAAAAACAAAAAAACGGAACAAACACGGACACAAATTATGTTTATGAGCCCTCAGAAGTATTGCTTCTAGGGGAGAATATGTGTATATACATGGAATTTGTCTAAGCCTGTTCAGCGCGACACAGAGGATTACAGATACAAGAGATGTATATGGCCCTTGCACCGCCATTCAGGCTTTGTGCCATTGAACGTTATTGCCTCAATAGGCAAAACCAGAACTCTTGGCGACCTGGAGATAAGCTTTTCCAGGATAATAAAACTATTGTATATTAGTCGTACAATTTTTTAAAAATTGCTATGCAAAAATACAACTAATTGGAACTTCCACCTCAGATATGAATGTGCTGGACAAGTACACTGCAGAATCAGTTAAGCAGAAGTAAGTGGCTGCACACACTTCAGCAGCTTTCAGAAGAGGAAGGAATGAAGGCACCATCTGTGGACAGTTTCCTCTCATTAACTCTTTAATTGGATGGAAATATGATGCATATCACAATGTATAGGTATGAGAGTACTTTGGCCATAAAAGTGTGTAAAGTAAGTACAGCTCATCTCAAGTAGATGGCATATAATATGTAAAAAAAATAAGGATACAACAGAGCACATAAAAGACACCTACAAGTACAAGTATGAGGCAAAGCATTCACTTAATGCCAATTACATGAGGTAATTCAGTGACAAACAACTCCCAAATATAATGTTACTGCTAGAACTGCTGATAGAAAGAGGAACTACATTTACAGAAGGGTGGTTTTTTTAAAATATTTATTATGCTGACAATGTAAGCTGCAACAAACAAAATTAGACCAGCACCTCCAAACAATCTAATATATAAAGCTGAGTGTATGTGTATGTGTGTGTGTGTGTGTGTGTTCGCTAAAGGAATCCGCACCACTGCAGCTACAATCACAAAATTTGGCACACATGTACATCAGGTGTC
The DNA here is from genome assembly GCA_900303285.1 of Rhinella marina. Classification (NCBI taxonomy): domain Eukaryota; kingdom Metazoa; phylum Chordata; class Amphibia; order Anura; family Bufonidae; genus Rhinella; species Rhinella marina. Next base: position 237,372 of record ONZH01019530.1, read on the forward strand.
CGGGAAGGTTTTAGAACAGTTTTCAGCTCTCCAGGACCTACTGTTCCTGAGATATTCCCAAAAAATGCATTAGCCAATAGTAGCCTGGTCACATGACCCTTATCAGCCAATAGAAACTCACAGGCAGTTTCCACACACCAGGTTTCTATGACAACCTAGCCAGTTCACTGCTGTAGGTCTGCATTAAAGAGGCAGAGCACTGTGGATGACAATGGTAAAGGTGTATTCATGTTACCATAACTATAACTTATGTTTTAGACTAACTCATCATCAATCATTACCTCATATAATGTAAATTTCACATATTTAACGTTCAGTAGTAATAAAAGATGTATTCTTCCACTGCTACCCAGTGGCATCGACCTGTAATTCAGGCCACCATCAAAAGAAGGACTTAAAAGCACCACCCCCAGATCCCACTAAGTCAAGCCCCTGACTCAGTCAGGCCACGCCCCTTCCATGACACATTTGACCGGGATTAAAAATATAGGTAAAAATCACCTTCTTTCAGCTGCAGGGGTGGGGGGAGGGTGACTTTCTCCCTGCAGCTCATTGCTCAGACTGCACAGTGCTGCTGCTGAGAGTGAGCTGTTCAAAAGGACATCCCTGTGTCCATCCAGGCCCTGTGCATGACAGAGGACAGGGAGTCTGAAAGCCAGACTGTCCAGCCTAAAACAAGACCTCTGGCCACCCTAGAGGCAGGCTGATGTTAGGGTGGCCAGATGTCTGGCTTTAGGCTGAACAGTCCAGTTTTCTGGCTACCTGTTCTCCGTCCGACGCAGTGCCTGGACAGACACAGGGATGTCCACCCTTTCAGTAGCTCACACTCAGACAGCTTCTCCTCCGTGTCTTCACGGAGCCAGGGGGGCGTGGCCTCATGTTTAGTGGTGTGTCTTCATGGGAACTGGGGGCGCTGTTTCATGTTTGGGGGAATGGCTGGTGAGGTCTGGCTTTCTGGAGTGAAGACAGTGGCCACTCTAGCTGCTGTGGAGGTCACTGTTAAAGGGGCGGGCTGCTGTAGAGGTCACTGTTAAAGGGGCGGGCCGCTGTATAGGTCACTGTTAAAGGGGTGGGCTGCTGTAGAGGTCACTGTTAAAGGGGCGGGCCGCTGTATAGGTCACTGTTAAAGGGGTGGGCTGCTGTAGAGGTCACTGTTAAAGGGGCGGCCTGCTGTAAAGTTCACTGTTAAAGGGGCAGAATGCTGTAGAGGTCACTGTTAAAGGGGCAGACTGCTGTAGAGGTCACTGTTAACCCTTTCGCGCCCAGAGCTTTTTTCGGTTATGCATTTTCGTTTTGCGCTCCCTGCCTTCAAACAGCCATAACTCTTTTATTTTTCGGTTCACATAGCTGTATGAGGGCTTGTTCTTTGCGGGACAAGTTGTACTTTCCAACACCACCATTTAATATTGCATACGGTGTAGTGGGAAGCGGGAAAAAAATTCCGAACCGGGTGAAATTGCAAAGAAAACGCTATTCCGCTACAGTTCTACGGGTTTCTTATTTACAGCGTTCGATGTGCATTAAAACTGATCCATTACTTTCATTCTACAAGTCAGTACGAATCCGGCAATACCTAATATGTATAGTTTTTCCTGCGTTTTCATAGTGATAAAATAATTAGAAAGTTGCCCTTTTTTTTTTTTTTTTCCTTGTCAAATCTTGACCCCTATAACTTTTTGGTATTTATGTGTACAGAGCTGTATGGGGGCTCATTTTTTGTGGGACGATCTGAAGTTTTTATTGATACCATTCTGGGGTGTGTATGACTTTTTGATCACTTTTTATTTAATTTTAAAAAAAAAAAAAAAGCAACAAAAAACGGCAAATCGCCATTTGGACGCTTTTTTACGCCACACAATTCGCCGTATTGGAATTTTTTTTTTATATTTTAAAAGTACGGGCGTTTTCGGTCACGGTGATACCCATGATGTCTATATTTATTGTTATTTAGGTATTTATTTTTTACTTATACGGAAAGGGGGGTGATTTGAACTTTTACATCTTTTTTAATTTTTAAATATTTTTTAACATTTTTTTTAATTTTTTTTTTTACTATTGGAAAGCTCAAATATGGGCTTATATATTGTGGCTTTTTTTTTTTCTTTATGAGCAATTATGGATTTTATAGACTCAGAAATCCATGAATTGCTCATTTCTTATCCTGGCCTGCCATCTAGTGGCCAGAATAAGAATTGCACTTTGAAAACTGTAATCCTCACCAGCGAGGATTACAGTTTTCATATGGTGTACAGACACCCCGATTGGCCACACGGGGTGTCTGTACACCACCCGGAAGCGAATGCTTCCGGGTTGAGACGCAACTAGATGCCGTGATCACGTGTGATCACGGCATCTAATCTCCGAGGAAGATGCTGCCGATGGCGGTAAGTAGCGGCAAGTCTCTGCTGTTAGAAACAGCAGAGACTTGCCGGCCATGACGCCCGCCGCACCTGCGAGTGGGCGCCCGTACGGCGCTGGGCGCGAAGGGGTTAAAGGGGTGGGCTGCTGTAGAGGTCACTGTTAAAGGGGCGGCCTGCTGTAAAGTGCACTGTTAAAGGGACGGGCTGCTGTAGAGGTCACTGTTAAAGGGGTGGACTGCTGTAGAGGTTACTGTTAAAGGGGCGGGCCGCTGTAGAGGTCACTGTTAAAGGGGCGGGCCGCTGTAGAGGTCACTGTTAAAGGGGATGGCCGCTGTAGAGGTTACTGTTAAAGAGGCGGGCCGCTGTAGAAGTCACTGTTAAAGGGGCGGGCTGCTGTACAGGTCACTGTTAAAGGGGCGGGCCGCTGTAAAGTTCACTGTTAAAGGGGCAGACTGCTGTAGAGGTCACTGTTAAAGGGGTGGGCTGCTGTAGAGGTCACTGTTAAAGCGGCGGGCAGCTGTAGAGGTTACTGTTAAAGGGGTGGGCTACTGTAGAGGTCACTGTTAAAGGGGCGGCCTGCTGTAAAGTTCACTGTTAAAGGGACAGGCTGCTGTAGAGGTCACTGTTAAAGGGGTGGGCTGCTGTAGAGGTCACTGTTAAAGGGGCGGGCCGCTGTAGAGGTCACTGTTAAAGGGGCGGGCCGCTGTAGAGGTCACTGTTAAAGGGGATGGCCGCTGTAGAGGTCACTGTTAAAGAGGCGGGCCGCTGTAGAAGTCACTGTTAAAGGGGCAGGCTGCTGAGAGGTCACTGTTAAAGGGGCGGGCCGCTGTAGAGGTCACTGTTAAAGGGGCGGGCTGCTGTAGAGGTCACTGTTAAAGAGGCTGGCCGCTGTAGAGGTCACTCTCGATATCTTTTAATGACACACACACACAAACAGTAAATGAAATAAATTAAGTATTCCGGGTCCTTCAGCTAGTATGTAATAAAGTAGGATGAGTGAATGAGGAGAGTTTTTTTTTAAATTATTTTTAACCCCTGAATGGCCATTTTATTTAGCATTTTGTCTAAAGAATGCTATATTTTCTGTTATAACGGAAAATAATAAAAACACCTAAACACCGAACCCGAACTTTGGTGAAAAAGTCCGGGTTCGGGTCCGGGTACCCGAACTCGCAAAGTTCGGTCCGAATCGGTCTGAATTTGCAGTTCAGGTTCGTTCATCTCTAATGGGCACAAACCAAAATTGATAATGATGTGCGCAAAGAGCTTCTAATTGTCATATAGTAAGTATAGCAGTAATGCAATTCAGATTTATCCATGCTTCCAGTGTTTGCATGTGTCTGTGCATGGAGCTGTGTGTTGCTGCAGACAATGTATGCTGGGCATTTCCCCTTCAGCACTGCAGGCTTATTATAAGAATCACGGAGTAGGCAGATCACACAAATGATGATTTTCACATTTGGCTGAACATAATACTGTAGTATTTAGTCCATAAGGGATCTATTGTCTGTAGACATTACTTATCTCTCTGTGATACCCTGAGACATTGAATCTCACTTGTTTACAGGCAGATGTGACTCAGGGCTTTGTCTGTAAAATTGATGTAATGTGATAGAGTAAGTGACATTACATCCTATAGTATGTTACAATCCAGCCCTAGCTTTGTTTTAAACTCTGAAGACTGGACAAGGCCAAGCAGGCATGATCACATTTAGGCTCCATTCACACGTCCGTATTTTTCTTTTCCAGATTTTCGGTCTGTTTTTTGGGGATCCGGATGCAGATACTTTCAGTTTTTACCAATTGTACATCTGCATCCGTTCAGTTTTTCCGCAAAAAAAAGGAAGGAGGAATATATGTTGGTAGGGTACTTCTTTCTTTTTCCTGGAAACGGATCCGCAATGATATGCAGATGACATATTGATGCATTCCGCATATCATCCACATTTTTTGCAGACCCATTGACTATAATGGGACCATGGACCGCATATGCAGACAAAAGTAGGACAAGCTGTATCTTAGTCGCGGGTCCGCATAACGGAACGGAACAACGGATGCGGACAGTATACGGAGTGCTGTCCGCATTTTTTCAGGACCCATTGAAATGAATGGATCCTCATCCTATCCGCAGGAAAGAAAAACAGGACGTGTGAATGGAGCCTTGGGGTCCATTCACACGACCGTAATTCTGGGTCCGCATCACTTCCACAATTTTGCATTCCCCCACAATTTGCCCAGAAATTCTATGAAATGTACTTGTCAATCATGGAAAAAACAGCTGGTTGGTGTGGATACACTTATGCTCGTGTGAATGTACCCTTACACTGTCTGGTCCCCTCAATCAAGGGTCAGAGGGCACAGATGTTGCTGAGAAAGATTCCCTTTACCTGCCTCTGTGAGTGTTCAGAACCCTTTCAGTTACCTTTTCTTACAATAAGCAGAAGGTATAAAGGGGGATGCAGCTGCAGTTTCTTTTCATCTATAAAACCAGACATAGGCATTAGATAATTATCTTCTGGATCTCATGGCCGTTCTAGTTTATTTTACTAGTATCTGCTGTCAACTTTTTGCATATGACCACCACAGACGTTAGATTATTAGAAGATGTTACCAAATGTATCTGGATCGGTCCACGGTCTGCAGATATCATAGATATCTTGGCCAGCTGTCTATGGCCAGCTTAAAGGGAACCTGTCAGTTCTGTTATGGTGCTTGACATGCTGATTTCAGCAGTCTGTCACATTTGAGTATTTGTGCAGAAGTTTTTGAAAATGTAGAAGTTAATCCTTGCAGTCTGCAGTCAGTGTTTTTTTTCATGATAGGTATACCTTTGATTTTCCCTCCAGCTAATTGATAGACTTCTCCCTATTACTGTATATGGGGAGAAATCAATTGACAGATTTTTATTTTTAATGGAATAAAAAAATGTCTCCTCACAAAATCTCTTTAATATACTTTTACAGCTGTCTAAGGATTGATTCATAATGATTTATTCCACTGTTATGGTGTAAATGTACTAAATCTGCCCTGGTGATGTGTAAGTGCTTTTATTGCAAAGTGGCAAGAAGTACAGTGCCTTGCAAAAGTATTCGCCCCCCCCCCCCCTGGAACTTTTCAACCTTTTGCCACATTTCAGGCTTCAAACAAAAAGATATAACATTTTACATTTTTGGTGAAGAATCAAACAAGTGGGTCACAATTGTGAAGTGGAACGAAATTTATTGGATCATTTAAACTTTTTTTGTAATAATAAAACTGAAAAGTGGGGCGTACAAAATTATTCAGTCCATTTACTTTCAGTTCACAAAACTCACTCCAGAAGTTCATTGAGGATCTCTGAATGATCCAATGTTGTCCTAAAGATGCCCTAAAGTCCTGAAGATAAATAGAATCCACCTGTGTGTAATCAAGTCTCCGTATAAATGCACCTGCTCTGTGATAGTCTCAGGGTTCTGCATCATGAAGCCCAAGGAACACACCAGGCAGGTCCGTTGTGTTGCTGTTGTGGAGAACTTTAAAGCCGGATTTGGATACCAAAAGATTTCCAAAGCTTTAAACATCCCAAGGAGCACTGTGCAAGCGATCATATTGAAATGGAAGGAGTATCAGACCACTGCAAATCTACCAAGACCCGGCCGTCCCTCTAAACTTTCATCTCAAACAAGGAGAAGACTGATCAGAGATGCAGCCAAGAGGCCCATGATCACTCTGGATGAACTGCAGAGATCTACAGCTGAGGTGGGAGAGTCTGTCCATAGGACAACAATCAGTCGAACACTTCACAAATCCTTTATGGAAGAGTGGCAAGAAGAAAGCCATTTCTCAAAGATATCCATAAAAAGTCTCGATTACAGCTTGCCACAAGCCACATGGGAGACACACCAAACATGTGGAAGAAGGTGCTCTGGTCAGATGAAACCAAAATCCAACTTTTTGGAAACAATGCAAAACTATATTTTTGACATAAAAGCAACACAGCTCGTCACCCTGAACACACCATCCCCACTGTCAAACATGGTGGTGGCATCAGCAGGGACAGGGAAGATGTTAAAATTGATGGGAAGATGGATGGAGCCAAATACTGTACAGAACCATTCTGGATGAAAACCTGTTGGAGTCTGCAAAAAAACTGAGACTACGACGGATATTTATCTTCCAACAAGACAATGATCCCAAACATAAAGCAAAATCTACAATGGAATGGTTCAAAAATAAATGTATCCAGGTCTTAGAATGGCCAAGTCAAAGTCCAGACCTGAATCCAATTGAGAATATGTGGAAAGAGCTGAAAACTGCTGTTCACAAACGCTCTCCATCCAACCTCAAAGAGCTCGAGCTGTTTTGCAAGGAAGAATGGGCAAGAATTTCAGTCTCTAGATGTGCAAAACTGATAGAGACATACCCCAAGTGACTTGCAGCTGTAATCGCAGCAGAAGGTGGCGCAACAAAGTATTAATGCAAGGGGGCTGAATAATTTTGCACGCCCCACTTTTCAGTTTTATTATTATAAAAAAGTTTAGCTGATCCAATAAATCGTGTTCCACTTCACAATTGTGACCCACTTGTTGTTGATTCTTCACCAAAAATGTAAAATGTTATATCTTTTTATTTGAAGCCTGAAATGTGGCAAAAGCTTGAAAAATTCCAGGGGTCTGAATACTTTCGCAAGGCACTGTAGCAGCAGCTCATCCATAATGCAGTAGACCTGACAATTTCACAAACTCACAGAAAGGGGTAACCAAGCATTAAAACACTTGACGTGAAAGATTCCATATCCCCATTCCATATCCCTCTCCATGTCTCTACAGGGTTCCTAATTGCCAATCTGTCAGTCTGGTGGATGAATCTAGGTTTGGCAGATGCCTGGAAAACACAACCTACTTGCAGTGTGCCCACTGTAAAAGATGGTGGAGGAGAGATAATGGTCTGGGGCTGTTTCTCATGGTTTAGGTTCTGCCCCTGTGAAGGATAATGCTAATGATACAGAATAGAAAGTACAATATTGTGGCAAAAATTTGGGGATGGGCCTTTCTTTTTCCAGCATGACTGTGTCCTTGTCCTCAAAGCGAGGTCCATAAAGACATGGCTTGACAAGTTTATGTGGGGGACAAGCTACTGTAGCTGTCAGATAGCTGTGTGTAATGGTCCACACACTAAGGACTCTTGCACATGACCGTATGCTCTCAGAGACATACGGTCCGTGAGCAGGCCATATGTCCCGGAGCGGCATCGATCATGCGCGCGGGATCACACAGCATCATAGATTACAAGATATGATCATATGAGTGCAGTACAATAGTCCCGCAAGCGGCCCGATGTACACAGCATCATTGTAATCTATGATGCTGTGCGCTCCCGTGCCCACAATCTATGCTGCTCCGAGACATATGGCCCGCTCACGGACCATATGTCTGGGAGGACATACGGTCGTGTGCAAGGGCCCTAATGGCCATATAGTGTACATCATACCAGCTTTGTTTTGTATTGCAGCCTATTTTATAACTACAATTTTACAGTAGGCCCTTGGACCAAAAACATTTGTACACCTCTCTATTAGGAAATTGAACATACTATGATTCCCTAATACAATTGGGATCTAAAATAGACCTTCAAGACAAGATTAAAATACTTTAATCATCCTGACCGACGCTCTGGGTATTGTCTTACCAAGTTTCCGTAATTACCTCCCTACCACTGAGTGCTGCAGGGAAACCGCCTTTCCAGAACAGTTTACATAAAACTGTAAAATAAAATTCATTACAGTAGTTTAAAAGATGTGGAAGCCTCAATGCTTACTAGTTTTCATTTAAGAATAGCATATATCACTTCTGCCCAGAGCCACAGCAACAGATCGCATAGCATATTGCAGATATTTTTTTTTCAGTTGAAGGACGAAGCCACAGTAAAAAGGGAAGCAATGAGAATCCAAAGTAATTATTATATTGAAAACCCTTTAGCTCTAAAAATGTACTATTCATAGAAACATACACAAGTGTTGCATGGCAACTGGCTGTAACCATGCATGTACATATACGAGAACAGTCCCTACAGCGTCAGTCCAACTCATATATTTTATTTATGATGAGTTTAATATGGACCCATTTAAAATATGTATAACGTAACTCAAAGTGTATCTATCATTACAGTTTTCTTGTCCATGAATCAATAGTACACGTGACTTTAAGAAACTCTGTAATATATTTTATTAGTTATGGCATTTGCTTAATCTTTCCCAGCAGCCTGCAATTCTCCTTTTTTCATTTGCAGTTTCTCTGCACATGTTCAGAAATGTCTCATTATGTGTCTAAACAGAATACAGGGAGGTGGGAGAGGAGGGTGATGCAGCTGCATCTTTTCTCCATATGTACATGATTGTGTGTTTACGTGTGTGCATTTATCTGTGAGACTGCTGGCTGAACTAAGATAGGGTGAGAAATATAGTGTGACTCAGAGTGACGATCATACTGCTATTATTTCAGCAAGCAGAGACTATATAAAAGGCATTCAAAAACACAGGTTAGGCTCTGTTCTGTCTAGGCTTACAGTCAGGGGCGTATCTACCATAGCAGCAGACCATGCGACTGCTATGGGGCCCAGGGCAAGAGGGGGCCCTGTTGGGATCATCCCCTCTTCTACTGGGGGTGAACACTTGGTCAGGACTCTACCATCTAAAGGAACAACTTTTAGCAAATCAAGCAGTGGAAAGATGACCCAAGGGTCACAAAAGGGGGTTTAAGAGGAAACCCTTCTGTCCTGTGTGGGGGGCCTGGTTTGATCCTTGCTATGGGGCTCTTACTTCTCTATGCATGCCACTGCTTCCAGTGTATGCAAGTTATATACTCAGAGACAATCTACTGATCCATTCCAATTGTATGGTTGGTCCAGACTTATGTGTCTACATGGTATAATGTATAGGAAGTATATGGTTTTTTTCCAGGAAGCATTCTACACACTGTCCAGTGTGGTCAGTGGTTCATCTATGAAAATGCCTGTGAAGAATCTGTGGGTCCATTTTTTTGCCCTATGTGTGTTATCCGTATACCACGTACACTTCTAAGCTGAAAATTAGTCTCAGGAGAATCTACAGTACAAGTAATGATCCACAAAAACCACAGACCATTGATGGAAAACTGTCGCAAACTGAGAGTTTTTAAACACGACTTGGGCAAAAATTTTTGTGCAAGTGGCATTTCTTTGCCAGCCTTCCCACTTTTCTGAAAAGGTGGCGTGGCTAGGGTGGGGAATTACTAGCTGCCTCCCCACATTTATCATCTTTTATGCCAGTGTTTTGGTGTAAAAGAAGAACACTGAAATCTACATCAGCCAGAGCCTTGGCGTGGATATCAGTACAGGCATACGCAGAGCTGGGACAAGGTATTTCAGCCGCCTAGGTGGCGCAGGCAAATTGTGTCCCCCCTGTGAATCAATTAACAGTTACATTATTTCCTAATAAATATATTAAAGCACATTTAAAAGAAGCAATGAAGGGCAGACCCACTGACTTGCAGGTGACGTCTCCACGGATTTTAGTTCTTCACTTCATTTTCCTTTTCTTTTCTATTTGGTCCAGACCATCACAGCAAGAGTCTTTGGTCAGGGGTGTGCAGCCCCCTCTGCCACATAAGAGTAAGAAGACACCAGTGTTACTACATGGGACATGGTGGATGGGGGACTATGACAGATTTTGCAAATCAGACCACAGACAAGTCCCCATTTTTATACAGGCCACTGTCATCCTGATGCTGCTCCCAATACTGTGACCACTGTGCTCCCACAAACACTATACTGTCAGAAATAATTATGCCATACAGATACCCCCATATTAATAGTGCTCCCAGACTGTTCTGATTAGTAATAGCGCCCCCAATAGTTAATATTCCCTAAGAGTTCCCCAAATAGCAATGCCCTCCATAATGTGACCAAAAATAATGCCCCTACAGTACCACCAGTAGTAATAATGCCACCAGTGTCCCCAATATGTATAATGTCCCTCCTGCAGTGCCCCCTGTAGCTCTAATTGAAGTTATAACTGCCATGTGGTGCCCCCTGTATTATAATGACCCCTGTAGTGTATATATATATATATATATATATATATATATATATATATATAGTTCAGTAAAAATGCTTTTCAGTAAAAAATGCTCTTCCCCTGTAGTTAGTACCAGTATATAGTGCTCCTCTCTCCCCCATAGTGACAGTATATATATATATATATATATATATATATATATTATATATATATAATGCCCCCCATAGTACCAGTATATAATGCTCCCCTCCCTGTACAGACAATATATTATGCTCCCCCAGTGCAAGTATATAATGCTTCCCCATAGTGCCATACCTAGTACCAGTCAGTGTATAATACCCCCGCCCACAAAGACAGTATGTAATGCTTCCCCCATTGCCAGTATATAATGCTCCTTCAGTGTTAGTATATAATGCTCCCTCAGTGGCAGTATATAATGCTCCCTCAGTGGCAGTATATAATGCTCCCTCAGTGGCAGTATATAATGCTCCATCAGTGGTAGTATATAATGCTCCATCAGTGCCAGTATATAATGCTCCATCAGTGACAGTATATAATGCTCCATCAGTGACAGTATATAATGCTGCCCCTAGTAAAAATAATGAGTCCTAGGAGACCTTACAGTGTCATTTTCAGCACTTTGGATTCAGGTACAATTCATTCTGACCTAAATCAAACTTGATCTGAATTTTTCAATCATCTCAGGTGATAGCAGATATGACCACCATTACAATTCCTAAAGAGGTTTCCACCCAGCCCAGGGATACATATGTAGACTGTTGCAACCTAGTTTTTCCCGGAATAAATGTGGCTCCACCAAACATATAGTCAGACATGTAAGGGTATACTTGCATACAGCTGCCCTTGGCTGCTATTAGAAAGAACATACCACTCAGTATGTGTCTCTTTCACACAAGCGAGTTTTCAGCGCGGGTGCAATGTGTGACATGAACGCATAGCACCCGCACTGAATACTGACTCATTCATTTCAATGGGTCTGTGTACATTTTTTTCACACATCATTTATCTGTTGTATGAAAAACGCAACATGGCCCAATAGAAGTGAATGGGGCTTCACTGAAAAACGCATTGCAACGCAAGTGCGGATGCAATGCGTTTTTCACTGATGGTTGCTGAGAAATGTCGTTTGTAAACCTGCAGTTTTTTTATCACGGGAGTGAAAAACACATCAAAACAAATTACACATGTGCAGAAAAATTTGAACAACTGAATGCAATCGCAGACAAAACTGACTGAACTTGCTTGCAAAATGGTGCGAGTTTCACTGAACGCACCCTGAATGCATCCAGAGCCAGTCCTATATCGTTCATGTGAAAGAGGCCTAAAGGACATCCTTATGTTTTTGCCTAGTGTAGTCTATGAGGACATCAGCAATATGTCAGGAAGATTTTCTTGGTCTAAAATCCAAACTTTCACTACAGATATGGTGAGAATTGAACATTAGTAGTAAGGTACAATAATAATCACAGGATAGGGGATAACTATTAGATGGGTGGGGGTCCGACTGCTACGACTCCCGCTGATCATGACAACAGGGGCCGTGTACCCCATAAAGCCCCACTGAAATGGCGGAGCAACTGGTTAAAAATGTGTGCCAAATGAATGAAGCAACAGCACACATTTCCGACCAGCCACTCTGCCATTTCAGTAGGGCCTTATGAGGTACATGGCCCCTGTTCTCATGATTAGAGGGAGTCTCAGCAATAGGACCCCCACCGATCTAAATAGTTATCCCCTATCCTGTGATTGGGGATAACTTTCTGTAATGGGAATACCCCTTTAATTGTAATATTCAATGGTATTCACATTCAGTTAATACTGTTTCAGTGCTTGAATTGGTTTGAATTTTATATAACGGCATACTGTATGTTTGATAAATTAACATTAAATAACATTAGACTTTACACAAAAAAAGCACTAAGGCTAAGTTCACATCACCGTTTCGTTTTCCGGTCTTCTGATTTTTTTTTTATTTTTTGAGCAACTTCTTTTTTTTGGGGGATCCATTTTAGTAATTTCTATCTGAGAGACATTATTTTGAATGGAGGAAGGATTTTTTCCATCATCAAAAATAACAGATCTCTGATGGAAATGACTACAACGAATGCAAAATAAGCATACAGGATCCATGTTTTTTTTTTTTTTTAATTTTCAGATCTTCTGACAGATCAGCAGAATGCTGGGATGTGAACCTAGCCTCAGTGTTTTTTTCAGCTTACAGTCTAATGTTAATTATCATAAAGTTCCTGTTAGTTTTTACTCCACCAGACAAATGGAATACACTTGTGTCTTTTTTTGCGACTTTTTCAAAAGTCACAAAAATCTGGCTAAAATGTAACTCCGCCCACAGAATATCTGTCCTGCAAAATGCAGGGCACGGTGAAAAAAAAAAAAATAATGCTGCAAACAATTCTTAGGCCACTTTCTAATTAGCTGCACGGTTCTCTGGCAGGCTGTTCTTGCAGGTGAACAGCCTGCCGGATCCATGCTGCCAATAGCGCACGTGTGCTGCCAGACGTCCATTCCGGCCCCATTAACTATAATGGGGGCGGGTCGGAGGTCTGGCCGCAGCATGGCAAACATGCCGAGAGGCAGCAGGAATAAAACTACAACATGTAGCCTGCAGAGACTGCTGCTAATGTGAAAGTAGCCTTAAATCTGCCGCAAATCCTACTCCATCAACAAGCAGCTAAAATACTACTGTATAGTCACACCCTGCCGAAAAATAATACATACAGTAAGGTTGAAGATACAGATTTTTTTTCTAAAAATAATAAATAATAAAAAGACTTATCAACTAATACATTTTGTTAAATTACTCAAAGTATCGTGTAAGTGAATATGTTTTCCTGGAATCTGTTTAGTGGTTTCTGTCCTCAAGTCTACGGTTTCCTTCCTTACCCTGAGCTGCTGCCTGTTAGCTTCTGATAACAATTTGCAAAACTGCAAAATACTGCTCAATATCAGCTCTGTTTTACCCAACTTCTGCTCTTGGCGCCTCACTGCAGGTGTGATCCCTAGTGCTAGACTTAATACAACAGGCAGGTATCATGCTGAGACTAGACTGATACACAACCATATACTTGGGTAAAACTTTGGTAACAGTTACACAAACAGTCATGATCTGCAGTATTTTTACTTCCTTTTTTCTTTTTGTCCATTTGGCTTTATCTCTCTTCCACAGACCTTTTTGTCCTGCAGTTTATATTACAGCCTGTTGTCTTGATATGGAAATGCATGCATGTTTATTATTTAACAGTTTCTTCTGTGTGGTGTGATACAGAACAAGAGCCATGTATAATAGACTACGCCTTGCTGTATATACCAAAATATATCAGTTTTTATTTAAAAACATACATCAGTAATAGATATACACAATATTAGACATGACAGCACGTCATGTCTAATATTGTATGTCTATCAGATCCCTGGCTTATAGTGAAGCCAGAGAACATCACGGCAAATCTGCATCCAAATCCACAATAAATCCACAGTGGAAATTCCACAACAAAAAATGTTCTATATGTGGCCATCCCCTGAATTCTGAAACTATGTCAGAACCTGGCTGGGAAAAAAAACTAATTTTTTAAAATAACCAAATGGATTCTACCGAAATGGAAAGTGCTCGAGTAGGCCTGAAATCTTTTTTTGCAGTTTTTGTTCTCTCTCTGTCTCTTTCGTTTTAAACGCTTTAAAACAAAAATAGAATTAGTAAAAAATGTAGTTTTTATTGCTATACGTAACTTTTTGATCACTTTTTATTCAGTTTTGTGTGAGCTGGAATGAACACAAAAGCAATTTTGGCATTGTTTGGCATGGGTGTAGTTCTTTTTTTTTAAGCTGATCGCTACACAGGTTAAATGACATGATAACGTTATAGGAGTCATTACAGAAGCAGTGAGCCCAAATTCATTTTTTTTGTCGTCTTTTTTTCTTTTATAAATACGCTTTTTTTCATAAAAATGCAGTTTTGGGAAGGAGACTTGAACAAGTGATTTTTGACTGCGTACATAAGACACTGCACTACTAATAGTGGTGTATTATATCTACTAATAGACAGTCTATTAGACCCTGACAACAGGATTTAATAGGCATGTATATAAGGCAGACATGGAGACCATTGTTGGGCACTGCGACAGCAATCATTGGCACCCTGGGGTTACACAAGGAGCTGATGTAAGGGGTTAAAGGCATAGTACCATTTCAAAAACTTCTCCACAGAATAAGGCCCCTTTCACACGAGAGATAAGTGTCTGATCAGCAAATGTCTGACCGATGGGGCCCTCACTGATCCTGAGATCTGTTCACCTGTTTGAATGGAGAGGCGGATACACAAGTATGGTTCCACTCCATTTAGTTCTTTGGGCCTGAATAGTGTCCAAACATTTGAATGGAGCAACTGACATTAAAGCATGTCTGCCACTCCCTTCAGATGGGGAAATATAGGTCCCCATTGTCATGATTGGTGGTTGCTCCAGAGGTCCAACCCCTGCCATTCAGAGAATTATCTCCCATCCTAGGTGTTATATGATCTAGAGTGGTAATTTCTTCTAAGCCGAGTAGTGCCACATCTTTTATACTACAATATTGTGACATACATAACGAGCAATGGCAAGACCATGATAAAAAGAGGACATACCACATGGAAAGAGATGCCATAAAAGAAGTATATTTATAAAAAAAAAATAATTATAAAAATACAATAATAATAAAAATAATTAGTGAAGTTTTAGACATCTGAATGGAAAAACCTCTGGTGTTCAAGGTGTTAAACAGCACTAGTAAACGTGGTATGTGTTCTCTATCATTTCTAATACAGTGTTTATTATTATTTTTTTTAATGGAAACAAACTTGTATCCACACTTACATAACATACTGTATATGTGATAATACATCACATATGCTAAACTGCCTCTTTACATTGCTGAATAATGAAGATTGGTAAACTTCTTTAACCTTCAGTGCCCAAATCAAACATTTTTGTGGTTACTTGCACTTTTTACTAATTAGAGCTATGTGAAATATTTACCCTTGCACTGATGAAGTGGAATGAAAGGTATACACTGTAAGTTTTCTACTACCAGTCATTTATGAACACCCTATTCTTTGCCCTCAGGGTTATTTCAGAATCACTACAGCATTGCAGAAGTAAAACCGGACAATGGAATGTACCATGTGTTGAAAGCTGTCTATCTAGCGGAATTATAGAAACATCAACACAGGAGGAAGTGGACAATTGGAACACATCAATAGAATATAAAGCCTCCCCACAATGATAAATGATTGTAACATGAGTAGCCATGGGAATGCTTGCAGTTCCAGCCAGTCATTCCTATCTTCTGACCATTAGTTAACAATCCCGCTATCACACAGAGAACATTCCACTTCAACAGACTCTGGCTTGGGTCAAACAGCTCATTTACTACACAAGAGTTTATAAGAAGCAATGAAACCAATGATCCCCCTCTCTTATTAGCTGAGGAAACATAACAGGTGCACATGTGTGAGATCATAAGGGGTTTATAACCCTATGGCCTCTTCTAAGCTGTAACCAATACTCGGCAGCTCTGTTGTCAGTCCTACTTAAGAAGCAAGTGAACTTTTTTTCCTTCACTGAATAAAACATTTGAAAATGTAAGTTATTCTTCAGCATTTTATTTTACATTTTCATTTTTCCACTCAGACATTCAAGTCCTTCTTACATAACAAGCAGATGATATATGAGTGCTATAAAAGCTCTGACTAATGCATGGCAAATTGTCCATTGCCATAGTTGGACAATTTATTTGCAAACCTGAAATGTTTCTTGAGTTTAACGTAATTTGTAACAAAATGTGCAATCTGTAATCGGGTTAGAAAATTTTAAAGTAAAATAGGCCATAGTCTTAGTGAACAAAAATTTTTAAAAAATATGAAAAAGTTGAAAACTCTTATCTTGATCAAGAGGAAGATGAAAAAAAAACACCATGAGGCAGTAAACAATTTCCTCATTTTAGGGGAAAGAACATCCTTGCCAACTTCGAATATAAAACTCACAATTAATCCCCGGTTCACAAGTCCACGTCCAATAAATTAGTACACGTAAGTTTTATTATTAATCATACCTTTCCCATCTTTAAATCAACCACTGCTTCAGACAGATGGTGGCGCTTGAATGCTTGCGAACCCTTCACAATTTTCTATATTTCTACATAAATTTGACCTAAAACTACATCACATTTTCACACAAAGCCCTAAAAGTAGATAACAATAACAAATCAAACAAATGTGACTTAGTCATTAAGTTATTCAGGAAAATGATCCATTGTCACATGTATATAGGTGGCAAAAGTATGTAAACTTTTGAGATTAGGTTAAGGTGAAATTAGAAGCAGGTGTTTTCAATCAATGGGATAGCAATTAGTGAGTAGAAGACCAGCTTTATTTAAAGATCAAAGTCTAGTCTTCACTACACACATTTGTGAAAGTGTATCATGGCAAAAAAAGGAGAGTTCTGAGGACCTCAGAAGAAGAGTTGTTGATGCTCACCAGGCTAGAAAACATTAAAAAAATCTCTAAAGAGTTCAAACACCACCAATCCACAGTCATATTGTAAAAATGGATGAAATTAAAAACCATTATTATCCAGAAGTAGGGTTGTCACGGGTCTCGATATTTCGATACTGAACCGATACTTTATACCAGTATGGATTTGGTACTGGGATTTGCTCTTTTGCAATACCTTTGGCAGATAAAATAAAAAAGTCTCTTATCTGTCCTGCGCCACGGCACCGCTCCGGGTCCGGTGCTTCTCTGTCTTCTCTGCCCACGCTGCACTGTCCTGACCGCGTACAGCGTCAGGACGTAGTGCGCGCACTGTGACCTGACGCTGCACGCAGTCAGGTGACAGTGCAGAGCTGGGAGGAGAAGACACAGAGCGCTGGACCCGGGTAAGAGACTTTTTTATTTTATTCTAATGGGGGCAGAGTGGGCTGATCTGAGGTCTGATGGGGGCACAGTAGGCTGATCTGAGGTCTGATGGGGGCAGAGTGGGCTGATCTGAGGTCTGATGGGGGCACAGTAGGCTGATGTGAGTTTGATGGGGACAGAGTGGGGCTGCTCTGAGGTGATGGGGCAGTGGGCTGCTCTGATCTGATGGGGCACAGTGGGCTGCTCTGATGATGGGGGCACAGTGGGCTGCTCTGAGGTGATGGGGGCACAGTGGGCTGCTGATCTGATGGGGCACAGTCTGATGTGGGTCTGATGGCAGTGGGCTGATGTGAGGTCTGATGGGGGCACAGTGGGCTGATGTGAGGTCTGATGGGGGGCACAGTGGGCTGCTCTGAGGTCTGATGGGGGCACAGTGGGCTGCTCTGAGGTCTGATGGGGGCACAGTGGGCTGCTCTGAGGTCTGATGGGGGGCACAGTGGGCTGATGTGAGGTCTGATGGGGGCACAGTGGGCTGATTGAGGTCTGATGGGGCACAGTGGGCTGATGTGAGGTCTGATGGGGCACAGTGGGCTGATGTGAGGTCTGATGGGGGCACAGTGGCTGCTCTGAGGTCTGATGGGGGCACAGTGGGCTGATGTGAGGTCTGATGGGGGGCACAGTGGGCTGATGTGAGGTCTGATGGGGGACAGTGGGCTGATGTGAGGTCTGATGGGGGCACAGTGGCTGAGTGAGGTCTGATGGGGGCACAGTGGGCTGAGGGGCACAGTGGGCTGATGTGAGGTCTGATGGGGGCACAGTGGGCTGATGTGAGGTCCTGATAAGGGCACAGTGGGCTGATGTGAGGTCTCATGGGGCACAGAGGGCTGATGTGAGGTCTGATGGGGCCATAGTGGACTGCTCTGAGGTCTGATGGGGGCCACAGTGGGCCTGCTCTGAGGTCTGATAGGGGCCCAGTGGGCTGCTCTGAGGTCTGATGGGGGCACAGTGGGCTGCTCTGAGGTGTGATGTGGGCACAGTAGGCTGCTCTGAGGTCTGATGGGGGCACAGTGGGCTGCTCTGAGGTCTGATGGGGCCACAGTGGGCTGCTCTGAGATCTGATGGGGGCACAGTGGGCTGATCTGAGGTCTGATGGGGGCACACAGATTTTTGGGTGTTTTATTTTTTCGGCGTGGTATCGAATGGTATCGAGTATCGCAATTCTTTTTCTTGGTATCGAAATCGAATAAAAAATTTTGGTATCGTGACAACCCTACCCAGAAGTGGTAAACCAACAAAGATCACACCAGAGAAAGTCATATAACAGTCTGTGAGGTCACAAAGAAACCCAGGGTCTTTCTCACATTAGCTAATGTTAATTTGGGTTCACCATCAGGAGGACACTGAGCAACAATGGTGTTCTTGGAAGGATTGTAAAGAGAAAGCCAGTGCTTTCCAAAAAAAAAGTTGGCTAAAGATCACATTGACCAGAAGACTATTGAAACAACATTTCTTATTTAAACGTCTTGGTTTAAATCAGAAATGTTACGTTTAGAGAAAGGGAAACACTACATTCCAGCATAAAAACCTCATCCCATCTGTGAAACTCAGTGGCAGTAGTATCATGGTTTGGACCTGTTTTGCTGCATCTGGGCCAGGACGGCTTAATTGATGGAACAATGAATTATGAATTGTACCTGAAGATAGGTTATCATTATCAATTCCTGGATAACGCTTTGAGAAAAATATTTTGAAATGCAATAAGCTTACTCATTTTATTTACTATATTCATTGCCCAACTATGATACTGTTCCAAATGTACTGCTATTGATTTGTATATGTGGGTAAAAATAATTTGCATCTAAGCCTTTTGTAGTGTATCCAATGGTTGTATTTAACTTGGCAAAACCTCCAGCATATGCAAATCCATCTGTATAATAATATAAAAACGTATATAGCGACATATTCAACAGCACATTACAATGTGAAGGAACATGTACGAACAAAATAAGATATTACAGAGTAACAAACTAATCCAACAAATCAAACAAGAGGAGTGAGGGCTCTGCTCATATGATCTATGAGGAATAAAAGTGCCGCCCTGACTTTGCACATTTTAGAATGTAAGGTGAAAAAATGACAGAGTTTATTAGTATTAGTAAGGGGCTGTTCAGACAGCCGTGTTGTTGCGGATCCGCAAAAACACGGATGCCGGCCAGTGTGTGTTCCACACATGGCTGGCACCCCATACAAAATGCCTATTCTTGTCTGCAATTGTGTGTTCTATCCTTTTTCACAGAGGTGCGATCTAATGCACCCCTTACCTTGCACTGAGTTATGGACTTTCCTGGCCAGATTTCCAACTCACAGCCTCCATAGTTATCAACTGGCAATGCTGACCAAGGCATTGTTAGAGAGATGAAGAGAGCTCTCTCATCCCATTGGCTATGCTATTGCAGGGTGCTGAGATTTTTCTACAGCAAACTGAGGCCTTACAATGGTCATCAGAAGTTACAAATGTACCCCGGCATACCTTTCCTCTTAATGATGTGGACTCCAGTGTCATGGCATTTTGAAGCTACAGTATATAGTTGTATACTGTGTCATTAAATATGGGAGAAATTATCAAACTGGTGATAAGGAAAAGTGGCTTAGTTGTGCATGGCAACATGGCATCAAATTCCACATTTCATTTTTCAGATCTCCTTTGGAAAATGAAAGGATCAATCTGATTGGATGCTATGGGCAACTATGCTAGCACCAGTTTTGAAAATGCTGATGGAATATGTCCTGAAAAGGATGAGGATATGGATTTGTGCACCAAGTAGTGTGTATTAATTTTTCATACAGCAGGAACAGTTTAAAGGGCTAAATGACTGACAGCTTTAAAGGGGTTGTTCAGCATTAGAAACATACCAATCCTGGATAACCCATTTGCCAAATATCTTTTTATTGAACAAGAAGTAATACAGTTCAGATTACAATATTACATTTTCCAAGTTATTGAAAGACCAGCAGTCAACACAGGAGGGTAAGGAAAGGAGCAGAGGGTAAGGGATCCTGAAGGTCAGAGAGGGGAGAAGGGAACATGAAGTGCCCCTGTACAAAACACAGAATATTCAATATACTGTACATCTCAATGCTCAAAGCAGCTTTAACAAGGATAAAAACAAAAAAGGTTAATATAGGGTTTCAAAAAAATAAGCAAAGGCAACAAAAAATGCTACTAATGAAGGACTCAGAGTACAAGTACTTAAGTAGTTCAATAAATAAAAGAAAAGAAACGGGGGATGGCACTACAACTTTAAGTCCTCCAGCTTAATAATGGCCATAAGGAGTACTCCAGTGTTGAACAGCTGACTCTGTGGTGCTCTGCATCCAGTATAGGGATAGCTTGCAATAGATAAAATACGAGTAGAAGAAACACAGTGGCACTCACCAGAGTCTTCTTAATCTTCCAAGTTTTATTTGAAACTTACATATAATGGGGGCAACGGGCGGACGTCTAACAGTGCACTCCTGAGTAAGCAGCGACGGCCATTTCGCGCTCCCATTGGCCATTCCTGAGGGTGGAAAGGGTTTGTTAATCCCCTACAGTCCTGTCTACTGATTAGTCATTAAGACAGCCATCTTTTAATTGGATTGCTCTATGATAAGACTTTGGATCCGGTAGGTTTATTCCCTTTATCCCCATGTGCATAATATTTAAATCGGGCATATTGGTAGGATTTGACATATTTAATATTTAGAAGATCTTTAGCTGCTGCCTGAGTTCCAAGAATTTCACCTGTGCTACCAGGACATTAGGTAAGGTTTCAATTTGACATGGCAGGGAATTAAGCATTTTTGCCTGTCTTTCTTAACTTTGGTACCTATTGCAATAAGTTCTCCCCTTATGATGGCCTTGTGAGGTTCCCAAATTATGGTAGGGGAGTTGTCTGGTGGGGGATTTCCCTTAAAATAAAAAGACAACTTTTGTACTATAAAAGAGAGACATACAGTGTCATCTAATAGTCTCAATGAGATGCCATACCCACTCTCTAATTGGGAGATTTAAGAAAGAGAAGGAAGTAGAGATTGGGGCTTGATCTGAAATGGTAATGGGGCCAATATGAACTTATTTAATGAAAATGGTTGTCTGAGATAAGAATATAATCCAGCCACTAGAATATCTCATGAACTCAGGACAAATAGGTGTAGTCCCTGGAGGAAGTGTTTCATACTCTCCAAGAATCTGTAAGATGTATTTCATGCAAAACCTTGTGGATGGCTTTTTTGAGTGGGCCAAGGAACCAAAATAGGTGTCAATGAAAGGTTTCAAAGCAATATCTACAGTAAATTCCCTGACACTATCCTAATACCATCTGCAAACTCAACTTTGTAAGAGTAGCGTGAAGCCATTTGTGCTGATGCTGGTTAGGAGCATACAGGTAGGCCAGCAACACACATAGTGTAGGTGTCCTATTTTGCCCTTTAGAAACATATAGCGGCCATCTGGATCTGACTGCACAACCGAAGCAGCAAATGGGATGTTTGGCTATAGCTATACTGAGCCCTGTAGAAGCTGAAACATAGGGACTATGAAAGTATTGTGTAAAATACTCTTGCACAAAACATATATCAGTTTTTTGTCTTTATTTAAAAAAGATAATAACCTGTTATCTCTTTTAAGGTGTATCCTTTAAGGTGGTAAAGGATGTGACTGTTACATTTGCAATACAATAATGTATTATATAATGCTTCATAGTGAGACACATTAGCTCCACATTGAAATGCATAGAAAACACAGGGGTTGTAAAAGGTCAAAAAAATAAAAACCATAAACATATGAACATCATGAATGAATCTCAAACCTGAGTTAACATAGTAAAAGACTAATAGAGAGATCCCAGCAATCTATCTGCGGCAAAGTAGCCATCAGTAGTAGCATGTATATGTATGGGAAGTGTGGTGGTAGATGACACAAAGCCATTTTCCTGATCTGACACCCCACAACCGTGCTCAACATCAATGTACAAACATGTCTGAAAGTAAACAAAAATAATATTGCAAATGAAAAATAGTAAACAGTGAAACACCCAAAACATTAATGAAAGGCAGTCGATATATCACATAGTAACGTCATTGCGACAGCAATGATCTCACTGCCCTGGACTCTTTGGTTTGTTCCTGCAGGTTATACTCTGGCTACTAGGCCTCCAGCCTTCACAGCCAACAACGAGAATGGGCGAGAAGTGACTGACCCTAAAACAGAGCAGCCCCTCCTCCCCAAGTTACAGAGTAGAGTCTCTATAAACAGACTTCTTGGCTGGGGGACTTGTTTTTGTTCACCATGTACCAGGCTTACTGCCAAAGCAGCTGTGGTAGCTTGTTCACTGAAGGAGTAATGGGCAGCCATGATTCTATCTTCAGTGGAGAGATCCCAGCAAGGACCAATCCAACAAGAGATCAGCTGGGGTCCAGATCGTGCACCTGTTGCCATCTTTGCTGAATGTGAGTCCAAAGGGAAATAGCCAGCGGAAAATTATTTTGTTACCCCTCAAATAGTACAATAATGGTTTTAAGGTCCGCCTTTTGGCCAGCCTGGATGGAGCCAAACCCTGGAATAGCAGTATAGCAGAGTTCTCATATTGCAGTTCTCTGCGTTCACGTGTGGCTTGAAGAATTGGTGATGGTATCTCTAAAGCTAAGTAGACCACAGATTAGGAGCAGGCTGAAACAATATATGTATGCATTCTATTATTATTCCTTTTGCTCTGTCATCCCCAATAGGTCTGTAAAGATCTGCATGGTGGGGACTCAGAGAGAGAGAAAGAGAGAGAGAAAGAAAGATTCTTCTCCCTAATTCTCTCCACAGAGATGCACATGGTGATACACCCTCCCTGCAGTCTCTCTGCACTCTCCTTACACTCTCTCTCTCCAATCTTGTCCTATTAACACTTTGCAGCAACACTGTCTCTAGCGCATGGGATCAGGGATGAGGCTTTTACAAGGCTATGACTTCACAGGGGATGGCTACCTGAGGATTGGCTGGCTCTGAGTATGCTTCACTAATGGTTTTGGCTCACAATAAATGATGGAAATAACTGACCAAATAACTGATGTGTGAACTCAGCCAACGGAGAGATAACTTATTATGGGAGCAGACCAGATATTTTATGGGTTTCACAATGAAGGGGAGATTAGAGAGAGGTTGGTAGTTTTTTTTAAGTGGGGTTATAACAGAATGTTTAAAAGAGGACAGAAAGATGGCAGAAGACAGAAAGAGGTTAAATAGTGTAGCCAGGTGACTAATGACAGGTTGTTTTCAGATATTTGTGATAGGAAACTAGAAAAGCTTGAAACAGAGAAAATACAAAAGGGACAAGGGGCATTATGAGAAGTCTGTGGTTTAACAGTGGAAAGTTGATTATAATAAAATACATGAAAATCAGAAGGATAATTGTGAGGAAAAAGAAATTGGGGGATGGGGGGGGACATGGTATGGCTAAAGGGATTGGGATGAATACATTGAGTATTGTAGAAATTCACCAATACAGCAGAATACCAATCTACAAAATATTCAATATAAAAATGGATAAAAGGTGGAAAACCAGCAGCCATATTGGGAATTGGCAGATAATAGTTCACCTATTAAATGCCACAAACGACCCTGACCCCCTAGTGGGTCCTGGTAATGAAGATTTAAACATGGACCCCTTGTCTCTTCAACAGATGTGGGGCCTGGGAAAGAAGATATGAACAGGGACATCACAGTGGGGATGCAATTTGAGTAACACAGGGAGCCAATATGCTGGTGGGGAATGGAGGAGTCTCCATTTCCAACTGCTTTACAGTGTTACATGACGATGAACAACGGGGGGGGGGGTGTCAAGTAAAGGAGGGAGACTCTGAAGACAGAAGGGAAAATAGCGTAAAGAAAAAAAAATAGAATTGGAAGAAGAGGTGGTAGGGGTGACGACGGAACCTTCCACCCCCACCCCTGCAAAAAAAAGAGAAAGTACAGTAAATGAGGAAAAGGAGGACAGTGGGGAAAAGGAATCGGTGATCAATCTGGTAGGGGTTGAACTAAATGATAAACATGAAATGAATTGATTAGGAAAGGATTAAAGTTTATTTCAGATAAAATAACTAATATGCTTGAAATATCCATAGATAGTTCATGAGCAGAGTGAATAGGAAATGTTTAAAAAAAAAAAAAAAAAAAACAGGTAGAGGATAGAAACAAGGGGAGTTCTTTCTGTCAGACTGACCTAAAAAATCCCCCCATGTTCAATCCATCCAATCAATCTCCAGCAATAGAAGTTTTTAGAAATCTGGTATCAAAGGATCTAAAAATTAGAGTTAGTTGAAACCCCTTCTTCAATTTCTTACAACTAGAAAAGAACAGTGGGCATTAAGAGAATTGGAATGGGATAAAGATATAGTAATAAAGCCAGCAGGTAAGTGGGGGGAATATTAATAATGAGAAGAGAATATTATATTAAAAAAAATGAAAACATGCTAGCACCCCAGAATCCTTGGTATTTTTTTGTCTAAGAATAAATTTTTAGTTTTTGGCTAGAGTGAACCTTTAAGGATTCCATGGAGGTAATTACATATGTTATAGAGCAGGAGATGCTGAGCAGAGTGATTTATCTAGTTCTATGGGAAAAGATTTAGTATTAGGCTACATTCACACTTGCGTTTGCAGGATCCATTTGAGAGATCCGTCCAGGCTCTCACAAACGGATCCGTCATGATAATACAACCGTCTGCATCCGTTCTGAACGGATCCGTTTGTATTATCTTTTACATAGCAAAGACGGATCCGTCTTGAACTCCATTGAAAGTCAATGGAGGACGGATCCGTTTTCTATTGTGTCAGACAAAACGGATCCGTCCCCATTGACTTACATTGTGAGTCAGGACGGATCTGTTTGCATCAGTTTCTTCATGCGGACACCAAAACACAGCAAGCAGCGTTTTAGTGTCCGCCTCCAAAACGGAATGGAGACTGAACTGAAGCAAAACTGATGCATTCTGAACAGATCCTTTTCCATTCAGAATGCATTAGGACAAAACTGATCAGTTCAGGACCGTTTGTGAAAGCCTGTGACGGATCTCACAAACGGATCCTGCAAACACAAGTGTGAAAGTAGCCTAACTTATATTTCATTCATTTAAATTCCTTCTCGTTCTGGTCTGTGAAGTCCAGGAGGAGGTCCTATCAGTGATTGACAGCCTTCCGTCTATGACTGTCTATACAGAGATATGTGTCAATCGCTGATAGGGCCACCTGATAGGGCCGATTTGCCATTTTTTGTTGCTTTTTTTTTTATTAAATAAAAAGCGATCAAAAAGTCATACACACCCCAGAATGGTATCAATAAAAAGTTCAGATCGGCCCGCAAAAAATGAGCCCCCATACAACTCCGTACACATAAATACTAAAAAGTTATAGGGGTCAAGAACTGAACAAAAAAAAAAAAATGTCCAACTTTATAATTTTTCAAAATGCAAAATAAACGAAACATATTAGGTATCGCTGGATTCGTACTGACCAGTAGAATGAAAGTAACTGGTCAGTTTTAACGCACATTGAATGCCATAAATAAAAAAACAGTAAAACTGTGGCGAAATTGCATTTTTTTTGCAATTTCACACGATTTGGAATTTTTTTCCCGCTTCCCACTACACCATATGCAATACTAAATGGTGGTGTTGGAAAGTACAACTTGTCCTGCAAAAAACAAGCCATCATACAGCTATGTGAACAGAAAAATATAAAAATTATGGCTGTATCAAGGCAGGGAGTGCAAAATGAAAACGCGAAACAAAAAAAAACTCCAGGGGGAGAAAGGGTTAAATTAGATATCAATTGTTTTGTGTAAGATTCCATATAAGTAAATGGAAACAAGAAATTTCATAATGGTTATTTTGACAGAAAAGTTATTTAAATAGGATAGTTTATGCTATTGTGTCTATTAGGATATTGTATGTAACAAAAAGTTATTTTCAGAAGACTGTTTACTCTGCTGCAGTTTTAGGCACTGTTTTAGCAGAGTAAAAGAGGTGAAGAGATGTGAGTGGGGTAGGAGTGAGGTAAGGAAGGATTTAGAAAGTAGGGGGGGTCATTTACAAACAAATATATTCCACTTTTTGGCGTACATCTGTTGCAGAGTGTGGCGCAAATATTATTTGTGTGCGCCACAATCTGCGACTTTTACCCCTTTTCTGACGCTCACTCCAGGTCTAAAAAAGGGGGCATGGTTTTGGTGAAAAAAGGATCTTATTTGTCATTTTCTATGCCTGTTTTAGATGTAGAAAATGGTCTAAATCTATGCCAGCAATAGAGTTGGCATAGATTTAGACAAGTGTAAAGTCGACATTTCTACATAACTTAGGCGGATGAACCACCAGAGCAGGAGGGAGGAAGATCGGCATCTAAATCGCCGGTCTTCTTAAATCTCCCCCTAGGTCTTTTTGCATATAATATATCTCAGAGGAAGCAGAAGTTGGTGAAACTGGTCATACATTGTACTGGCTGTGATGTTTTTAGCATTTTTATTGAAGAGTTGATGTCCAAGAGGCTGTTTTCTAAGTAGCCACAAGGTGTGATGGATCCCACCCAGTGGTCTGTTTGCTTTGTCCTTTTTTCTATGCATATTCCCCACACTAATTGACGGCAGATTGACTTGGGAACTATACAGGGCTGGCATTAGGGGGGAAAACTGGGCAATTGCCCTGGGCCCCCGTCACCAAAGGGACCCCCTTCCAATGGTCTTCCTCTAATCTTTACAGTATACAACCCTATGGGGCTCTGGAGTCAGGACTCGGGAGCAGAGGAGAACCGGAATCAGTCTGAACCAAATATTAGCAGGCAGCAGCTAGCTACTTCTGTCAGAGGCTCTGTCTGCTAGCAGCTGATTCTGTGCTTCAAGTCCAGCAAAAAAACTCCCGTGCTCCCCTCAAACACCCCCCACACACACACGCACACACACAGATACCTTAGCCCCTTATTAGTCATGAATAGAGTTCTTAAGAATATTGCTGAATATTTAAAAAGATTCGTCTCGAATAAGATTCGATTCGGTTCAAGTGTACAAAGTGCATACGAATCTTTAGCGTATTATTGTATAGGCCTGCACAAAGAACGAATATACAGTAAAAGTACGCTATTTAACTGAATATGTATGCAGTAGCGTACAAATTATCAGATGCGTAGCATTAGCGTACAAATGATATGATGCGTACGTAGCGTTAGCGTACAAAGATTTAAGAAGAATCTTCCAAAGCGAATCTGAAAATATTCCGATTTGCTTCAGTGTAAAACATTTCCAAGATTCGTATCAAATCCACAAAGCGGCGAATAGATTCGCTCATCTCTAGTCATGAA
The DNA here is from genome assembly GCA_900303285.1 of Rhinella marina. Taxonomy (NCBI): domain Eukaryota; kingdom Metazoa; phylum Chordata; class Amphibia; order Anura; family Bufonidae; genus Rhinella; species Rhinella marina. The sequence continues at coordinate 265,070 of ONZH01019530.1, forward strand.
GAACAATGTTGGGACAGAGAGGGTGGAGGAGGATGTTTTCAACCACCCTCAAATTAATTAATTAATTTATATTTAATCAATATATAGTGGTAATATTTGGTCCTGGTATAGTGGTATTATTCGATAATTACCGTATTTACATGACAGTATATACATGACATGCTGCAGATTTCTAAATCCACATGGCCGTTCAATGTGCACAAGGAACAAAGAAGCAAAATGTACATAAGATTTGTCTAATTTTATACACCTTGCTGGTACAGTATTACACTGGAGTTTCTCTGGATGAGAATCTGTGCGTAATCTGCAAAATTTGGCCAGGGACACAATTTTGTTAAAACCAACCCTGGAGCCATACCCAGATAAGGGGCAGAATATCTAGGAAGAGCCTGCTGGCATGAAACATATCCTTTTCTTGGTGCCCAATTAAAAACTGCAAAACTTTCTTGTATCTCTTAAACCTAAACAGCGCATTTCAAAACTCAGCTACTATCGCTATTGTTGCTATTTGTGAAATAACTAGCTGCACTTGCCAGTGCACAACCGGTGCCCAGTTTTATGTGCCTGCTATCACACTGTCTCCCCTTCTGCTGATGGCAGTGAGATGGACTGCCTCAACTACCGATATCATCACAGCAAAAATTGAATTTTTGGAGTATTATTATACTAGGGATGAGCGAACTTTTGAAACAGTTACGGGCTTTCGGTTCGCTTCGGCGGAACTTTCTTGAAGTCGGATCGTACGAAACCGAATCCTAAAAACGAACCTTATACGAACGAATATACGCATATTTGAGAATCTACACTAATACGTACGCTAATGCGAACATTCCCGCACAAATAACGAACATACAGTCTAGCGTTGTCAAAGGTACGCTACTTAACTGAATATGTACGCATTTGATGTGCCGTTTTTATTTTAACCAGATTCGTCTTAAAAGTTCTTAAACGAATCTGGTTCGTTACGGTTCTGTTCGCTCGTCCGAACGAACGTTCGGATGAACGAAAATAATAAACCCATCTCGGCCATTCTCCTCCCAAAAGGGTGGTTTGACACGAGGGTCACACCAGGATACAAGGGATTGTAGGAGTAATAAATAATCCCTTGTATCCTGGTCTATTCTGTGAAAACGGTACAGTTTTGATGTGCCGTTTTTATTTTAACCAGATTCGTCTTAAAAGTTCTTAAACGAATCTGGTTCGTTACGGTTCTGTTCGGCTCGTCCGAACGAACGTTCGGACGAACGAAAATAATAACCCATCTCGGCCATTCTCCTCCCAAAAGGGTGGTTTGACACGAGGGTCACACCAGGATACAAGGGATTGTAGGAGTAATAAATAATCCCTTGTATCCTGGTCTATTCTGTGGAAAAAGTAAACTTTATTTACGAACCTGATTCATACGAACTTGACGAAAGTTCGGTTCGGGGACGAACCGAACGTTCGGTAAAGTTCGTAACGAATCTGGTTCGTTACGGTTCGGTTCGCTCATCCCTAATAATGACCATTAAAGGATATATTTTATGGGATAATTCTGTTTTTGCTGTGATTATATTTCCAATACCTTTTATTTGATATCCTGACTTAGCTGACAAGTGAATGATCAGATCTGTGATTCCCCCTCAACTAGTGATAGTCAGCTATTATAACAACATTAGACACTGGCCCCCAAAATGTTTTGCCAGATTCCTGGCATCTTCAGGGGTATCATGTGACCTTCTTATATTCTCTGGCACTATTTACTTATGCACAATTCTGAAAAAAAGTTTCTGAACCTTTCAGTTACTTGTACTTATAGTGTCTTAATTCATTCAGAATGAAAAAGTTATAGTTCTAACATAATGCACCTGCAGCATGTTATTAGTATTCTCTTCAGGAAAGCCATGTCTGCAGAATATGTCACATAGTTTTTACTATTAGTTGTTCTCAATTATTGCTAGGTACATCCGGCTGCTGATTGATAAACAGATAGAACTAGCCGCTCACATAATATGAAGTGGCCAATTTCTTCTGATAGTTTATAACTGTAGAGAAGCATTTGTAATACTCTATTAATAATCTCAAGTGATAATAATCTTCAAATATATATATATTACTTAATATTTTCTTAAATATAATATAATACTTATATTTTCCATCATGATTATCATATGTCAGTATTTTACTTGGTTTTAACCATAACATTTGCCAAATATGAGTTCATTACAAACATGAAATTAGGAACTATTCAAGGCTTAGTTCAAATCATCGTTGAGCATTCCATTCTGATATTCCACTTCATAGGAAGAGAAAAACAGAATGCAAGCAAACTGATGGACCCCAATGACTTTAATGGGGCCATCAGACACCATGACTGTTCATCCCAATACACCCCCCCACTCCCATTCATCCCCATTGTTTGTTAGCAGCACATCCCTGTTTACACACGGCAGTGTGCTGTCGACTTTCATTCCTACCTCTAAGAAGCTTAGTATAGGCATTCTATTATTCCGTTCTAGCACTATATCCTAGCCCAGACATGGTGACTGCTTTGACAAACATTTTTGAGCAGAATTAAATGATTCCAACACTACTGTAAAATCATCAGTAGCTATTATGATCTTCTTCTTCTTCTGTCTTTGGGGAACTCATGACCACGTTGTAAGAATCCACAAGATCCCAGGTAATCCTGGTTGTGAAATATTGGTCTGAATAGTCATATTGTTTGTAAACCTACCAATTGTCAGCAAATAGATAGTAAATAGTAAGTAACTGACATGTCTAACTATAGACCAGAAGATAAGAGAAAATATATGGCTACCAATTGACATCATTGACCTATACATAAAATGTTGTGGAATCCTTATGGAATCCTTGCATTCTGGACTTGATGCTAAAAAAAAAAGAAGTATGACCCATTCCCATCAATCTCCTGAGATTCCAGTGAGATATACCATATGCAATTAATACACTTTATCCATAACTATGACAACAGTGCTTCTATAGTATGTGTGTACGTATAGTATATATGATATACAAATCGGCTTATGCCGATCAATGTAGACATTGGTGCATAATAATTAGGTTGTGGTCTCAGATTCCCTGAAGCAGTAAAAACACCTGTTACATATATCCTTTTTCTTATGGAGGGCAAAATTACTGAAAGGGCATCTGTCAGCAAATTTTACCTATGAATCTGGTTGACCTGTTACATGTGCACTTGGCAGCTGAAGACATCTGTGTTGGTCCAATATTCATATGTGCCCGCATTGCTGAGAAAATTTGTTTAAAGGGATTCTGTCAGCAGGATATTGGGTATAGAGATAATTACATCTCTATACCGGCCTTACTGCTGTGATTGTAAATATGTAAGTGTAATTGTTATTAGGGCAGTAGTTTACATAAAAAAGCGTTTTTATTAACATGTGAAATACCTGGATAAGGAGCCCAAGGGGAGGTCCTGCGAGCCGTTGGAGCCCGGGCATGCCGCAGATTTCGGAGCCCAGCACCGCCCTCCAGCTAATTATGCACGCCCCTTCAGCGCTGTCTTCTCCTCCGGCTGCGGCGCATCTCGCGCATGCGCCGTGCATACAAGAGTCTGTGCCGCAGCCGGAGGAGAAGACAGCGCTGAAGGGGCGTGCATAATTAGCTGGAGGGCGGTGCTAGTCTATATGTAAATTAGCCACTAGCTGTCCACTCTGCACTCAGATTGATCCCTCTGTTGCTCTTAAAGGCTCATTTTCATATATTTAAACATAAGTTTTCTCAGCAATGTAGGATTATATGAACATAGATGCCTTCAGCAGCTATGCGCACATGTAACAGGTCAGCCAGTTTCATAGGTACAGATCTGCTGACAGATGCCCTTTAAATATCTCCCAGACATTTATGATCACATTTGCTTTGTCATTCCTTTCAGGAATATGTTTTTCTTCATAACAGAACTTGGAGAACGCGGAGTTGGTGGCATCACATCCAGTAAACTCCATATTTTTTAGCTTAACCACCGAAAGCTTAGCTTCCGAAACATAGCCTTTATCACATACAATGTGGTGGAACAGGTGAATTAATGTGAAAAATTTGTCCAATTATATAAAGATTTCTTATGCCAAATAGTCCTATTGCTCCTCTTTCTACATAGTAACATAGTAACATCTTCTGTGAAATATTTCATAGATACTGTAATCCAACACTATTGTGTCTATAAGGGACTATCTCAATAATACAGAGCTAATAGATGCAGCCAGTTTACAGCCAGCTTTAACTTCAGTAGTGCCAGGATGGTCTCTTTCACTCTTTCTTGTATTGCTGTAATGTACTTTTGTTGCATTAACACATTAAAGGGGTATTCCCATCTCACAAATGTAGTTTCTATAGTTAGATATAGCCACACCAGTATTATTACTAATAGAATGTATTTATATAAAATGTACCGTTTAGAAGATTTCCCTATTTGTATATCCATTGTCCCACACACATCTGTCAGGCCGTTGCCCCTAGTTACGACCACAGTGGCCATGTAGTAGTAGTGGCCGGCTTGCTCTTGTTCAAACCCGCTCTGAGGTAACTACTGATGTCTTGTGAACCCACATTGCATGAGCATGCGGAGACACATCTTAGGGTACTTTCACATCTGCGTTTTGGACGCTACCAGTCCAAAACGCAATGGTCAGGATCTGTCCAAAACGCAGACTTTATAAACGAATCCTGCTCCATACAGGATCCATTTCTCTGCGTTTTGGAAGTGCAGATAAAAATGCTACAACCCTAAGATGTGTCTGCGCATGTTCATGTAATGTGTGTTCACTATACAGCAGTTACCTCAGAGCAGGTTTGAACAGGAGCAAGTCGGCCTCCACTACTCGATGGCCGCTGTGGCCATAACTAGGGGCAACGGCCTAACTGATGTGTGGGACAATGGATATACAAATAGGGAAATCTTCTAAACGGAACATTTTATATAATTACATTCTATTAGTAATAATATTGATATGTCTATATCTAACTATACAAACTACATTTGTGAGATGGGAATACCCCTTTAAGTCAGTGCCAATAATAGGGGCTACATCTGGATGCCTTCGTGTTAGGCTACTTTCAAACTTGCGGTAACAGGGTCTGGCAGGCTGTTCTGGTGGGGGAACAGCCTGCCGGATCCGTACTACAGTGTTCACATGTGTGTTGTCGGAAGTCCACTCCAGCCCCATTCACTACAATAGGGGCGGGCTGGAGGTCCGGTTTCAGCGCGGCAAACAACCCGAGAAGCAGCTGGACAACATGCTGTAGTTTTTGTCCCTAGAAAATGATGAATGAGATGGGCCTGCCGGCCCGTCCCCTTCCCCATCCACACCAATTCACAGATTGCACGGCAAATAATCGTTAAGCCGCAATGTGCGGCTGAAATACGACTATTATAGGCGTATTTCAAGTTAATAAATCACTCCCTATATATTTACCCCTTTAAGAACAATTTACAATTCACTTTGAATACCTCTAATTTGGTCCATATTTTCTTTCTGATATTTACAGTACCTTGTGACAGTACAGGAAAACAGAATTTTTCTATCAACATACATTTAGATTGTACAATAAGTCATTATGATGTAAGAAGGCCAGATCTGGTTCCTACATGGACTTCCAAACTGTCTTTAATAGTTGATTATAGAATTATATGACTCATCAGATACTTCATTCTGGAATGTAGCTATTATATCTAATAAATCATCAGAACAGAACTCAGGAAATTAGAAAACAAAGCAGGAACAGCAGTCTGAAAAGGTATAAAAAATATGGATATTCTTGTGGCCACTTAACTGGCTCACAGCTGTAGGCAACAGACAGTGGTCTACACCCTGTACTAAACAATATGGAAATTCTAGGCAGGTGAGTGGGGTTTTTACCAATTGAAAAACATACCATAAGTAACTAAATAATAATTTTTCACAGAAATAATTAATTAATTCCTGCTGTATCTAAAAAGTATTGGCAAAACATTTTTTACAATTATACATTTACAATTTCTAATGGAAAATTAAATGCCTGTGATCTAATGATCATAAACAATCTTTCACACCTCAGATCTCTATCCCCTGTATATTCAAACATTTCCACTGCTTTCAAAGGGCTTGTCCCATTACACCAACTTATTCCCTATCCACAGGCTAGGGGTTGTGTCTGATCAGTGGGGATCCAACAACTGGGGCCTCAACAATCTAGAGAGCGAGGGCTCGTGTTCAAATGGTGAGGCAGGCACACATGGGAGTATAAAGGCTGGGCTTCCTCCATAGCTGAATGGAGCAGCTGCACACATGCCTGTCCAGCCGCTATTTAAACAGGGAAACATGAGCCCCTGTTCTCGTGATTAGTGATCCAAGCTGTCAGTCCCCACCGATCAGATATTGTGAATTAGGGATAAGTTGTTGCCAAAAGATGAGCCTTTAATGCTTTCTTGCATCAGTGACAATGCAGTCTATACAAGTACTTGGTACGTTATCCATTTTGGCTGACGGTGTCAAATGGAATATATTCTATACAAACTCTGGGTGGCTAGGAACAGCTAGAATTCAGTCAGTATACTGAATACTGATTGTGTGGCTGTTGTAGTATTTCCAGTGGCGACTCCGTTGTCGAGTCCAGATCAGGCTCCAACTACGATCTTAAATTGGGGGAATCTACTGAAAAACCTGTTAAAGGGGATGTCCACTTTGGATAATCCATATTTATTATAAGAGACCCTTAACAGGATGAACTTAAAAGGTGGGATTTATCAAGCCATGTGCCCCAGAATTCTTACATCAAAAAGTCAGAAAATAGTATTGTTTGTCAAGTGTGATATTTTGTATTTTTATGCTGCCCATTTTTATTGTATTTTTATGCTGCCCATTTTTAAAAGCTGGTGAGAATGGTTGGCCTGTGAAGCTGAATTAAGCCAGATTTATCAATGATGACTTTGCAACAATTTTTGCGAATTTTTAAAATATTACTTCAGTAAATCGGTTGTGTAGAAATAATCTCAAGACAAAAGTGTTATAGTTAAAGATGCACTAAACTTATCAAAGATTGTGTGGCATTAGATAAGTTTGGCAAAATACAAAATAGTAGACGCCTGCAAAACTGACTTTAAAAATTTCCCTCATCATAAATTTCCCCCAATATGTCCCTCTGCTGGGACCCTCATCAGTTAGCTGGAATCTGTGGGGAAACTGAACAGTAAATGTTCAAATTCCCTACATCATTACACAGTGTTCATTCAAATCAATTGGTTGCTTGTATAATGCATGGCTGGATAGGTCCTCCAGAGAAAATGATGCTTTATAATATAATTGTTCTCCACTCTCCACAGTCAAGAGTTGAGGAAAAGGAATGGGTAACACCTCATTGTTTCAATTGGTCTTTTTTTTTTTTTTTAAATGTTCAACTGTTTCAAAGATCAGTCTGTTTGCAAGCTGTCAGTTTTCTTTGAATCCAGTTAGTTGACGGCTCATGTAGAGTTCCTATATCTGACCTCCTGACCTCAAAACTCATTATAGCTCAATTCTTATCAAACTGATAAGAATATGGCTTACACAAGTGTTCATGAGGTCAGTAGTGTTTATGACTTCATCATCCGTTTTAAGTGTTTACGACTTCATCATGAAGTCCTACTAATCAAAGATAGACTTTTTGGAATTATTATATGAACATGTTAGTTCGAAAGGCCTATAGATTCGGTGCCTCACTGTTGCTGGCTGCTTTCACATCTCTCCTGATCTAGAGCTTGGAAATTTGGAGCTGCTGGTGATAAACAATTGGCCTGTGGAGATGCCAACAGCAGGGAGAAGAAAAACACACACAAGGAACTTTGTTACGTCGAGTGTTGATCCCAGAGGAGTGGAAACAATTAATGACTTATTTTCGGTTTTAGATCAGACCCCCAATCTTCATCAGATCCCAAAATCAGACCCTCTTTCTTTATCAGACCTCAGTTCAAACCCCCAATCAGACCCAAAACTTTATCAGACCTCATATCAACCCCCCCCAATAAGACCCCCGATCTTCATCAGACCTTAGATCAGACGATCATCTGTATCAGACTTCCAATGTTTATCAGACCTCAGATCAGACCTCCCAAACTTCATCAGTCCCCCAATCAGACCCACAAACTTTCAGATCTCAGATCAGATTCCCTAATTAGACCCCCAATCCTCATCAGACCTCAGATCAGACAAATAAATTAACTCACCTCTCCTGCTCCAGAATTTCACTCACCACTCCCTGATCTTCTTCTAGTCCTCACGCTGCAAGGTCATAGTGCATGGTTAAGTTCACTACATCCTGGCGCTTTACTCAGTCGAGAGAGTGCAGCGTGGGGCCCTGAAGAAGACCAGGGAGGGGGTAAGTACAGCAAGCACAAGCAGCACTATACTCCCCATGCCTCCTGCATAATAATGAGTGGTTCAATAATGGAAGCACTCATTAGTATTCCTTTCATAAGATGCACTGCCATTATCCCCCCACTTTTGGTGGAAAAAGTGCATCTGATCAGATGAAAAATATGATATTTATTTCAAAACAGTATAAAAAATTATCAATGAAAAACTGTAAAAAAAATTATATAATTGGCATTGCTGCATCAATCCAAAAATAAACATACATAGTTAGCACATTTAAAAAAAAAAATTATACATATATATATTGTAAGGGATCGTTACTCTCTCAGGGGGTCGCCATCACACACTTCTTCACAACACAGGATTTTCAAGTCCACACAACTTTATTTTCACACTTTATGTTTCAGCATGAAACAAAACCATCAAAATAACACCTGCCCGGCTAGGCTCTGACTACACATAGTTCAGCTAACTCACCTAAATACAAACGCTCTTCACACACAGCTTTTAAGTGCGGCTTCCTCAGCCGCTCAGTCCAGCAGCCTCCTGGCTGTGACTGCAACTGTACCTTTTGGGGGGAGATGGTCCAACAGTCCTCCCGACTCTGACCGTGTGACCCTCTTCTCCTAGGGTCACTGAGCCCTCCAAACTTTCCAGGCTACACTGAGCCTTGTGGCCCCTCAGCCCACGTGTCTGAGGTCACACAGAGACTCCGCAGGCTCCAACCTCTCAGGCCTCCTCAGCCTTTTTCCTCTCCTTAACACACAGTGCAGGTTAACTTATCCCTGCCTGATTAATCCAGCTGGCCTCCCTGGGGCCAGGGAAAACCTGTGACGCATTAGGGTGTGTGGACTGGAAGACTCCCACTTCCAACCTGTCTCCCAGTCCACGAAAGCCAGCCCATGCAACATTAAACAAAAAACAGCTCCAGCAACTATGCTTGCTGAAGCTATACCACTTACCACTTGGATTTCAGTTCTCACCTGGCTAAACTGAGAAACCAGGCGAGAAACACACCCCACACCTCACATTACTACACACATCACCACTATATAATATATATATATATATATATATATATATATATATATATATATCAATGCCATATATCAAAAAGTCGCATATACCCTAAAATTGAACCAATAAAAACATGGCCCACAAGTAACAAACCCTCACAAATTCCATTGATGGAAAAAAATGTAAAAAAATATGGGTGTTGAAATATAATGAGACAAAGCAAATGTATTTATTGTTAAGTTTTTATTTTATATAGTAAAACATACATAAAACACTTTAAAACCTTGGTATCACGATTATTGTACTATCTTGCAGAAGAAGGCATTTTTACTGCATAGTGAAATGTGTAAAAACGAAACCCAAAAAACAATGGAAGAATTCCATTTTTCCCATTCCATCTAATTTTTTGAATTTTTTTTTGTACAGTTTTTTTTGTACAGTTTTGACAAGAGTTGTAGTTGTCATGTTTACTGTGTGGAGAAGTGGCTAAGGCATTACTTTAAACCTACATCTTCTACTTGGCATAACACAAAACCACAGGGAAGCAATAAATATGGCACCAATACACTGGACACCATTGTAGCCAGCATTGATTGCCTGGAGTCCTACTACTACTACTACTACTACTACTACTACTACTACTACTACTACTACTACTGCTACCAATTATATTTAACAGCACAGAGGCAAAGGAAATTTATTTAATTCAATAAAATTACAAATGTTTAAGGTTTTGTAACTAGATATATTGATAATTTCATATTTAAAATGTAATGGGCAGTGGATTTGGACCCATTGTACCAACTAAACAGTTTGGCTTTGGATATCTCTAAGGGCAATATCCTGGCATTCCTCTGGTTTTCACTTTGTCTTCATTGGAAGGGGAGCCCTGGTTTTCACTTGGTCTTCATTGGAGGGGAGCCACCAGGCCACTACCTCTAGGGCTAGAGACAAGTGTGAAGCACCAAGGGGTCAGGAAATTCATATTCAGGAGACAGGCCAATGTCAGGGCTGGCAGAGTTCAAACGTATCAAGAAAGAAACAAGTTGAGGTCAGGACAAGTGGCAATGGGTCAATATGAGAAACAGGCTAAAGTCAAGTCAGGCAGCAAAAAATCAGAGTTGGTTTTCATGCAGAAGTTCTGTACACAAGCAGTCAAACAGAATAATGTACCTTCAATAGTTAACTATTACCTAGGAACTTAAAGCTCAGGCACACTCCCACTAAGGAAGGTGCCTTATGTATTCAGGGACAGCCATCCATAGGTTGGGGAAAAATTTGGATGTGCTCACACTAGCCCTTTTAGAGTCTTCGAGCACCCTACAATGTATTAGTGTATCCCCATTGACCGAGCTTCAGTCTGTCTCCCCTGCATCCTGCTTGTAATATTCTTCTCAGTAGCAGAAGGAGAGATTCTGCATACAGCACAGACAATAACACTGAGCTCCTGGAGAACAGACAAATACGTATATACATGTATATACATACAGATGAACAGGGCGGGCAGTGCTTTGTGGGGAGGGGTCTGAGAGCTGCCAGGAGGGAACTAATATATGTTGATGTAATCCTGTAGTTTACAAGAAGTCAGACACTCAGGAGAGACTAAAATCCCCTCTGTACAGAATATCAAGCTCTTAACTGGTAGTCAGACATAGGTTGTTATAATATGCCCATAATAAAATGGTCCCATATGTATGTATGCATCTGAGCTACTACTAGAACATCGATGCTGACCTGGCATTTTGTGGAAAAAAACAAAAAAAAAATCCCAGAGTCCTTCTTTAATGATACACCCAAGTCAATGTCATTCATAAACGCATGAATATTTCCTCCATTGGTTCATCATTTTGCTTTTCCCTTTTATGGGTTGTTCAAAAGGAGAATTCAGCAAAGGCATATTTTAGGTATTTTCGCCTTTCATAAACAGATCATGAAAATCCTGTCCAAGATTCCACAGGACATCAGAAAAAAAAGACAGATGCATCTATTTCTGTTTAATACACAGTGAACATTGAACAGCTCAGCCCATGTACATAAGTGCCAGCAAAAACAAACAGAGAGAAGCATTTGGATATTCACCCGGTAGCTTGTATAAAAATCCTGACAGTATTCGGCTTGTTTCAGCATGGTTTAGGGGGAGTACACATTGAGAATTCTAACATATACTTCTCAATGATTTATTGATACATTAGCTTTTTACTGCAAAAGAAAAGTAATGTTCTGATAATCAAAATGAATCATTTAACAGCAGCACTGAATGCTTGGGATAATGCGCACACTGTTGTATCACAACCTATGTAATCCTTCCAAAGTAGCATAGCTACCAAATGACTCATAGCAATTGTATGAAAGCTATACAACCTGGCAAACAAAATAATGCTCATGTAACATGATTGAAACAGCTATTACAGCTAGGTAATGCGTCTCCAGTTAACAGCGCAATGAGCTACTCCCCCTATGTTACACAATGGCAGCAGAGGGGTTTGCAATCTTATAATTTTCCTTACATTTCAGCATTCCCACTCTTCTTCAATTTTCACAGCACGGAAAAAAGTGTAATGGCTTTTTATGCGTCTCTTTCAAAATTGCCTATTGTTTAAAAGACATGAAAAATATTATTGTGCATCCATTTTTTGATGTTTCTAGGTAAAAGAGCCCCCCCATGAACAAGTTAGCAAAGCTCTTAAAAAACGATTTAGTATGCAAGGTAGTGAAAGAAGCAGTAAGATCATCAGCTGTTCTAGACAGTGCAGAGCTACAGTAAATAGAGATTGTTTTATTTGATCCCAAATCATTGACGTTCCAAAAACCAAAAGACTTTAAAGGTCAACACAAAAATGAGTCTCAAGGTGCCAAATAATGAGCAAGCCATTATATACATATTATTATACTCGAAATGTCACTTCTTCATTCTAAAACCAGTTAATCCACACTCTGTTTACTTTGGAAGTTGCGTCTTAATAGCTTAACATTATGTTTGTTTCTCTACCTAAAGGGCTGCCAATAAAAACTTTCTGTCATGATAAAAACATAACCAATAAGTTTTTGCTTTATTGTGAGGAACCATGGGAAGTAATTTATATAAAGGGAATAAAACTTGTTGCCTATTATAATTTGAATGTGTTTCACTGTATTCTTGTTAGAGCAGTGGGTGTAGAACCACTGTGCAAATCAAGTTTGACTTTGGGCTAGTCCTGAGGTCTTTTTAGTGGTGGTCCCCTGGTTTTCACCCTTTATTTCCTACCTCTTGGAATAGTCCCCATGTGATTGGCGGTTGACTCACTGGGGTCAGAGATATTGGTGTCAAGCACTGAAGGATCATGCAATACACATAGCCAGGAAACAGGTAGAGGTCAGGGAAAGCAGAGTATGTACAAATCCATGAAACAGTCCAGAGGTCAGGGTGGTCAGCTCAGGGTCAGTACAGTGAAGAGGCACAAGTCAGGTCAGGTGGCAGAGAGGCAGGATCCAGGCCAAAGCTAGGTGAGTAATTTGGTGCCTGAGCTCACCCCAGATAGCGGGATGGTGGCAGGCACAGAGTATGGCCAAAATAATACTATTTATTTTAATATAGTATAAGATCACCCAATTCTCAGAGGAGTTATCCACTTGTTTTAGAAATCCTTTTAGCTGAAAGGTTCCTCCAAAAATGATTTGTAAAGATTGTTTAGCTGCTAAGATCCCAAACCCTACAGAACAAATGAAGCATGACAATTTGACAATAGAACTCAATTTACTGCCCATGTAATGCAGGGGCTGGCTGGCAAATTTCAGCCTGGGGGACAAGAACACAGCACTTGCCCATGTATAGCAGCCCATCCTTAATCTGTTTCACTCCGCCTACCATACAAAGCCGGCATAGGTAAATGAGCTTTACATCATTAAAAGGCAGAAGCTGGTTGTGGTTTCATGTTGGTATCTCACACACATGTGCAATCCCAGATACAATACATGATTGAGTTTGTAGCAATAGCTTGATCATTACAGGAACCAGATTTACGAACTCCTGAGCTCCTTTGACTACAATGGGGTCTGCTTAGTATGCTGCATCTATACAAAAAGTCTTGCATGCAGGGTTTTTTTGTCCGGTCTTTTTGACAGAATCTGTGATAGTGGCCCAAACACAGATGTGAATAGATAATATTAGCTCAAAGTGTAGCATCAGATGCACGTTTAACAAACAAATACAGTGCCAGAACTAAGATCAACATGTACAGCACCAGAATTAGGGCTCATGCACACAACCATATTTTCTTTCCATGCCCGTTGCATTTTTTTTGGTGTACCATATGCAGCAACATTCATTTCAATGGGACCGCAAAAAAAAACAGAAGTTACTCCATGTGCATTCCGTTTCCGTATGTCCTTTCTGCAAAATAATAGAACATGACCTATTATTGTCCACATTATGGACAATGATAGGACTGTTCTATTAGGGGCCAGCTGTTCCATTCCACAAAATTCTGAATGCACATGGATGTCATCCAAACTTAGCCAAGAAATTTGATTTGTTACAAATTAATTTGCCTTGAATCACTATAAATCAGGTATACCAAGGCAACTTTGCCTTAGGGAATGGCCACACAGAGCGTCCATGATGTGGTGAAGAACCGTGCATGATTTGGAAGAAGTAAAGCCAGCAAAAGATGAACATGGTCATCATTAAGGCTTCTTCCCTCCTAAGGGGTGCAGAGTGGATGGTATTGGTTGGCATGCTGGCCATTGAAATAATAAAGGCTTCATCTTATTAGTATTGAATTACAATTACGGCTGATGTAGGAATAAGTAAATGTAGAAATAGATACATAAAACGGGCACAGCATAAGTCTCCCTGCACTCTCCCTGCACTTTCCCTCTCCAATATTCTCCTATTAATAATTTTCAGCAGCACTGTCCCTAGTGCATAAGCGCATGTCTGTCACGAGTGGGCTTGCGTCTGGTATCAGACGTTCTGCTCGGCTTTCAAAAGTGACATAATTTGACATGTTTTCACCTTGGTTTGGTTTCTGGTTACCACACCCCTTCCCCTCAGCTGTTGTAGGTGTGGTAATTTTCTCTCCTCTATTTATTCCTTCATTTCCCAGTATTCACTGCGGTTTATACTTTCTGCCTACTTTGTAGTGTGTGGTGTGGATCTCGGCTGAGATCCGGTTGCTGCGATATCTGCTTTAAGATAAGTGACGTTTTCCGTTTGTGGTTTTCCTTCTGGAGTCTCCTGTTCGTCCTTACTCTTGGAGGAACGGGTTGACTCTTTCGTGTGTCACTAGCTGCAGGGTTCTTTAGGGTGAATTGATTATTAGGTTCCTGTGTATGAACTCTCCTACAACTAAGGCTTGTTCATACTGGTAGTAAGTCAGGGCCTAGTTTCAGGGTTCCCTGAAGGAGGTGACTGTTTCCCTGGTTTTGGTCTTTTCCCTTCCCTCGTACGCTCGGTGTGGCTATTCCCTCCACACCACAGCGTGACATTATAAACCGCCGACAAAAATTTATGTCATTTTTGTGCTGACATGGATGCTATTACTGTGCTAACTGAACAGTTGCAGGGACTCAGCTTGGAGGTAGCTGACATCCGCAACCAGATCCAGAGGTCACAGGCTGGTGGTTCTCGGGGTGCTGGTTGTAAGGCCTGTTCGGAGCCTAAGGTTGCCCTCCTGGACAGATTTTCTGGTGGACATGATAACTTTGTTCTATTCAGGGAGGCGTGCAAATTGTATTTCAGACTGTATCCACATTCTTCCGGTAATGAAGAGAAGAAGGTTGGTGTGGTCATCTCGCTGCTTAAAGGAGATGCGCTGTCATGGGCCTTTTCCCTGCTGACCGGTTCGCAGTCTCTCCGGTCGGTAGATTAATTTTTTGAGGCTTTGGGGATTATCCATGATGACCCGGATCGTATCTCCCTGGACCGAGACCCAGATACGTGATCTTCGTCAGGGTAAGCGCTCTGTCAAGATCTATTGCTCTGAGTTCCGGAGGTAGGCAACCAATACTGAATAGAATGATCCTGTGCTACGTAGCCAATTCTGTCAGGGGTTATCTAAAGGGCTGAAGGACGCTTTGGCCTTTCATGAAACCCCTGTGTCTTTGGAAGCTGCCATGTCCCTTGCTGTATGCATGGATAGGCGCCTGAGAGAGCGATCTAGGGGCCCCCGCTCTCAGGACGTACTATCACATAGCGTACTGTCTTCCTATGACAGATTGGGTGAATATTCCCCTAGGTTGATGTCAGGGGACGAACCTATGCAATTAGGGGGAACCACTCCTGTTTCCACTCGTAAACATTTTGGTAATAAAAAGGGTGTGTGTTTTTTCTGTGGTCAGAAAGGACACTTTATCAATGTATGTCCATGCTTTCAATCTCTTAAAGAGAGAAAAGAAAAGGGGGCGTTGAATTCTCATCTGACTCTTGGTGGGGTGGGTAGGGAAACTGAAAATGTGCATTTGTCTTCATCCTGTAGTACCCGTTTTCTCCTGACTGCCGAGGTGGAGCTAGACTCAAAGGTGTTTATTTACAGCGGGGCAGGGGTGAACTTGATTGATGCTCAGTTTGTCCGTATGCATGGATTGTCGCCGAGTTCTTAGGATAAGAGGATTTCTGTGTTTGCCATTGATTCTGCACCTCTATCTCAGAAGTGTTTGTCTCAGATGATATCAAATTAAGAGTGGGTGAATTTCATCAGGAGCTTATTTCATGTTTTGTGTTGGAAGGTCTTCCTGCTCCTGTGGTTCTGGGTTTACTGTGGTTAAGCAGACATAATCCGTCCATTGACTGGCATACTAGACAAATTGTGGATTGGGGCGATTATTGTGTTGACAATGCCTTAATACATCTTTTTCTGCTTTAACCACTAAGACTCTTCCTTCTTTTATATCGCATTTCTCTGATGTATTTTCTGAAGGTGGATGTCAGGATTTACCCCCTCACCGGGAATACGATTGTCCTATCAATCTTATCCCTGGAGCAAAATTGCCCAAATCTAGGCTGTATAACCTTTCTGGACCTGAGAGAACGGCCAT
The DNA here is from genome assembly GCA_900303285.1 of Rhinella marina. Classification (NCBI taxonomy): domain Eukaryota; kingdom Metazoa; phylum Chordata; class Amphibia; order Anura; family Bufonidae; genus Rhinella; species Rhinella marina. Next base: position 281,449 of record ONZH01019530.1, read on the forward strand.
GAAGGAATATATTGCTGAGAGTTTGGCTAAAGGACATATTAGGCCTTCCAAATCTCCTGTGGCAGGTGTTGCAAATCTTAAGAGATAGCAAGTTGTATGCAAAATTAGAGTAATGTGTTTTTGCTGTACATGAGGTGCAATTTTTAGGATACTTGCTTTAATCTTCAGGTTTTCGTATGGATCCAGAGAAAGTCTGTGCTGTTCTGAACTGGGACCGACCTGAAAACCTGAAGGCTCTTATGCAATTTTTGGGGTTCACCAACTATTACCGAAAATTTATTAAGAACTATTCGACAATAGTTAAACCCTTAACTGACATAACTAAGAAAGGGACGGATGTCTCAGTGTGGTCTGATGCAGCGTTGCAAGCCTTCTCCGCTGTGAAGGAGTGCTTTTCTTCTGCCCCTATATTGGTGCAGCCAGATATGTCACAACCTTTCATTGTGGAGGTTGACGTATCCGAGGTGGGGGTAGGAGCAGTTTTATCACAGGGCCCATCACCTGGTAAATGGCGCCCATGTGCTTTTTTTTTTTTAAAAAACTCTCTGCGGTGGAGAGAAATTATGATGTGGGTAACAGAGAGTTACTGGCCATTAAGTTGGCTTTTGAGAATGTGAAGGCGGATGCCTTGTCACGTAGTTTTCCCGGAGGTGGTGATTTTGAAGATCCGAGCTCTATACTGTCTGATGGAGTGGTGATATCCGCTCTTTACCCTGATCTTGAGGCTAAAGTGTTTGAGGCCCAGGGAGATGCGCCGGAGTCTTGCCCTCCTGGGAAGTTGTTTGTTCCTTCTGATTTGCATCATATGGTGTTTGAGGAGCATCATTCTTCGGTGCTTGCGGGACACCCTGGGAGTAAATCCACTGTCGACCTCATCTCTCGTAGATTCTGGTGGCCAGGGCTGCGTAAGTGTGTTGAGGACTATGTGTCAGCCTGTAGTGTCTGTACACGCGCTAAAGTGACACATACTCGACCTTCTGGACCCCTACTTCCATTACCCATCCCGTCCAGACCATGGACTAACCTATCAATGGACTTCATCACTGATCTGCCTGAGTAGTCTGGTAAGACAGTTATTCTGGTGGTTGTAGATCGTTTTAGTAAAATGGCGCACTTTATTGCATTACTCGGACTCCCCAATGCTAAAACTCTTGCACAAGTGTTTGTTGACAACATTATGAAACTTCATGACGTGGTCTCTGATCGTGGGACTCAGTTTGTGTCCAGATTCTGGAGGGCGTTCTGTACTCGGCTCGGGGTACAACTGTCTTTTTCCTCTGCCTTTCATCCCCAGACAAATGGACAGACTGAGCGTACCGATCAGAGTCTGGAGACTTATTTGAGATGTTTTGTGTCTGAGAACCAGGAGGAGTGGTCCTAGTTTTTGTCTCTGGCTGAGTTTGCCATAAATAATCGCAGACAGGACTCCACTGGTAAGTCACCATTTTTTGGTGCATATGGCTTTCACCCGCAGTTTGGCACATTTTCAAAAATTCAGAATAACTTGATAAATATGGGTAATAAGTACAAAAAACGTGTGGCTGACAGGAAACGTATGAATGGTCTGGACCTAAGTGTGGGTGATTCTGTGTGGCTGTCTACTAGGAGCATTAAGTTGAAAGTTCCTTCTTGAAAGTTGGGTCCAAGATTTATTGGCCCATATAAGATCACGGCCATTATTAATCCTGTAGCATTTCGTCTTGAACTTCCTCAGGCCCTGAAAATCCATAATGTGTTTTACAGATCTTTGTTGAAGAGATATGTTGAACCTCTGGAGCCATCTCCCTTGCCACCCGCGCCTGTCTTGGTGGATGGTAATTTGGAATTCCAGATTGTCAAGATAATTGATTCTCGAGTTCTCCGTGGAACTCTTCAATATCTTGTTCATTGGAAGGGTTATGGTCCTGAGGAGAGGTCATGGGTATCCGGCATCTGACGTGAATGCCAGTCGTTTGGTGAAAGCCTTTCACAGGTGTCATCCTGATAAAGTTGGTCCTGGGTGCCCGGAGGTCACCCGTAAAAGGGGGGGTAATGTTACGAGTGGGCTTGCGTCTGGTATCAGACGTTCTGCACGGCTTTCAAAAGTGACATAATTTGACATGTTTTCCCCTTGGTTTGGTTTCTGGTTACCACGCCTCTTCCCCTCAGCTGTTGTAGGTGTGGTAATTTTCTCTCCTCTATTTATTCCTTCATTTCCCAGTATTCACTGTGTTTTTTTATTTCTGCCTACTTTGTAATGTGTGGTGTGGATCTCGGCTGAGATCCGGTTGCTGCGATATCTGCTTTAAGATAAGTGACGTTTTCCCTTTTGTGGTTTTCCTTCTGGAGTCTCCTGTTCGTCCTTACTCTTGGAGGAATGGGTTGACTCTTTCCTGTGTCACTAGCTGCAGGGTTCTTTAGGGTGAATTGATTATTAGGTTCCTGTGTATGAACTCTCCTACAACTAAGGCTTGTTCATACTGGTAGTCAGTCAGGGCCTAGTTTCAGGGTTCCCTGAAGGAGGTGACCGTTTCCCTGGTTTTGGTCTTTTCCCTTCCCTCGTACGCTCGGTGTGGCTATTCCCTCCACACCAGAGCGTGACAATGTCACATCTCTCCCTATGCTCAACTCACAGGACAATGGCTACCATAGAGACCAAGCAGGATGAAGGCTTTATAGGGCTGTGACATTAAAAGGAAGACTACATATCTGCGGATTGGCTGGCTGCACGGAGTTATTCTGCTTTCCCCGGCTTATCTCCTGTACACTTAATTTAGCTTTGTAACACATGCAACCGACATTTTAGGAAAAACGAATTTGTTACCACAAAGCGCTTGCAAATTCAGATTTGTTGCAAAATGAAGATTTCCTAAACATCTGATCGAATTTCACTTTGCATGTTTTGCTTCGCTCACCACTACTGAATATAATAGTAGCATTAGTTCTACACACAGTGCTCCCAATGGTAGATCCATACACTCTGTGCCATCTAAATGTAGTGCCACTAGAGATGAGCGAATCATGCAAAATTTTATTCGCCGAACATTCGCTGAACTTTTCCTAAGATTTGTATATTCGATGAATAGATTCGTTGAATTTGCGTACAAAATATACGTAATTATATGGCTTTTAGCGAACATTTGTGCACTAATAATGAACGTTCAGGAAAAAAGGTACGCAACCTCTGAACATGTACGCATGAGCGTACAAATTGCATACGAAAATGACGGGCTTTGCTGGAGAGGAATGGTGGAGCAGGAGGAACGCACTGAGTCTGACCCCTGGCTACATATGGATACTGTATCAGCAGATGACAGCAGATCATCCGGCTGAGACTGAGATGAGCGTGCCATCCACTCCACTACCTCATCCACTTTCTCTTCAACTACAATTTTGCGCCTTGGTGGATTAGCCTGGTGGAACAACGGCCAAGCATTGCGAATACTACTAGTAGATGCTCCGGCTACAGGTCCTTTGGCACTTCTGCCCTGTGCCACCTTCTCCTTTTTTTTTAGAGCTCGAGGTCTGGCTGGAACTGGACCCCTTTTGCTTATCCATTCCAGACATTTTTCAATTCACTCTGTGGCCCTGCAGCTGGTCTTTGTCCCTGTATCTCACTGTCTCTCCCTGTCTCTCCCTATCTCTCCCTGTCTCTCTCTCTCCCTGCCTGATTAATTACTAGCCCTGAACTGGCCCTGCACTGGCCCTGCACTTACCGTGCAGTATCCCTGATATGTGTAATATGGATTCCCAGAGCAATTACACCAAATTTTCACAAAACAGGTCTCAGAACTTCACACACAGTGCTTCTGCTCGTCTCAGCAGTCGCAGCAGAAGTGATGCGTCACTGACTTACCGAGCCTGAGCCAATCAGAGCAAGCCCTGCCCACTAGGTCAGGTGACCGCTTTCTTCCCTGGGCTTTTGCGCACGATAAACAAACTAACAGTAAAAGTTCGCTAATGAATTGAATTTGTACGCAACAGCGTATAGAGTAACTTATACATAGCAATAGCATATAATTTATAGGACAAACTACGTAGCGAATGCGTACAAAGCCAAAGTGAATCACCTAATATTCGGATTTGCTTCGCAGCTAAAAATTTCCAAGATTCGATACGAATCAACAAATCGGTAAATAGATTCGCTCATCTCTAAGTGCCACATGCTCTGTGCCCTCTGAATGTAGTGCCACATGCTCTCTGCTATTTGTATACAGTAGCACACACTCTGCGGCTTCTGTATATACTACCACACCCAGTGCCCCTAATGTTAGTGCCACATGCTCTGTGTCCCTGTATATAATGCCACATGCTTGGTGCCCCTTTTAAATAGTGCCACTTATATGTGCCCTTTTTAAGTATAGTGCCTCATATGTGCCCTCATTATGTATAGTGCCTCTTATATGTGTCTCCTTTATGTACTGTATAGCACCTCTTATAAGTGCTAGTTTTATCTATAGTGCCTCCTATATGTGCCACCTTTATGTATAGCACCTCACACACTATATTATAATACTTGGTAGAAGCTAGAATAAAGTGGGGAACAATAAGTGTGACATCACTACTTAAATGTTGCCAATGGTCACATGGTAAGGGGTATAATAGTGGAAGTGGGTATAGTATATATACTATATACAGTAGTGTACTGATATGTGCGGTACAAGATATAAATCACACTTTGTATCTCAAATGTGCCCCTTTTATATATAGCACCTCTTATATGTGCACCCTGTATGTTTAGTGCCTCTTATAAGTGCCCCTTTAATGCATAGCGCCTCTTACATGTGCCCACTTTATGTATAGTGCATCTTATATGTGCCCCCTTTATGTATAATCCCTCTTATAAGTGCCCCTTTTATGCATAGCACCTCTTATATGTGCCCCCTTTATGCATAGTGCCTCTTATATGTGCCCCCTTTATGTATAGTGCCTCTTATATGTGCCCCTTGACTACAGTGCACTCACATTGTATTATAATACTCGGTAGAAGCTAGAATGGAGTGGGTAACCGAAGGCGTGACCTCACAGGTTACATGTTGATGATCACATGGTAAGAGGTATAATAGATGCAGTGGGTATATATAGTATATACAGCAGTGTACTGATATGTGTGCTGCTAAGTAGAGATGAGCGAGTAGTGTTCGATCGAGCCGGTATTCGATCGAATACTATGCTATTCGGCATACTCAATTTCAATCGAGTATAACGGCGATGGCGCACTTAGAATTTGTTTCCC